>JASANG010000827.1:0-48907 GCA_030248215.1 Enoplolaimus lenunculus
ACGCTATGAAACAAACTATATTGGTTACGCCATATATCTATGCTTTGTGCTATAGAAAGCCAGCAGCGTACGTACCAAGATTTTATTTTGCGGGTTCTGATTTGAAAAATCACACAAGCGAATGAGCAGCTTCAGAAATACAACACAAAAATAGCGAGCTCTAAGAAAGACAAAAACGCAGCCATAAACAATCTTTTTCGAATCTTTAAAATATTAAGATATGTAAAAATACCTAGTGTTCAGGGTACAGCCAAATGTTGCCACTCATCGCTGTTCCAAAATCGATCTCAGGATCCGGTAAGTTTTATGGGGACTTCAAGTAGCGAAAATTTTCAATTTCCAGTTCTATCCATTTTTTTAAATTTACAAATTTGACCTTAGTATACAACAGTTTTGGTATAGTTACTTTTAAACTTTTAGCAAACGGAAATTTGTCCTTAAAGCGGTCCAAAGCACAAATTGCATTAACAAGATTTGGGGCATTGCAGAAAAGACAAGGGTGCGACCGGATAC
Organism: Enoplolaimus lenunculus; assembly: GCA_030248215.1. Classification (NCBI taxonomy): domain Eukaryota; kingdom Metazoa; phylum Nematoda; class Enoplea; order Enoplida; family Thoracostomopsidae; genus Enoplolaimus; species Enoplolaimus lenunculus. Next base: position 514 of record JASANG010000827.1, read on the forward strand.
TAATTTACTGAATAGTGAATGTATTATCGGTGTTATAGTTTAATTTTCCCTCCATAGGGGTTTCGCCCTCCCCCACCGCCCGAAACGATTACTAGCTTGGCATTTTCCCCTGAAAAAATCATACACGAAAGTTTGTTTTAGTCATAGTTGAACTTTTTTCCCATAGGAATCTCGCTCCTCCATGAAATATAACTAGCTTGTGTGTTTCTTCCTAAAATTTGTCATACTCAGCGCTTCAGTTTCAGTTAGCTTTCAGACAAAATGACTGACGACATAGTTACCGATATAGTTAATTACCTAAAAACGTGTTGATTAATATCCAATTGCAAAATCGCTTTTTAATAAGAGCACGGATAAAGAGTTGAAAAGCTACGCTCAAACGCTCACCGCTTCACTGATAAAAAAGAAAAGAAATGTTACTTTGTAACAAACCTAGCCACCTAGATTTATTTCAAATTGAAAATTGGATTTAATATTAAGATTAACTTTTGACTTGGAATTTTTGTTTTGACCAGATATTATTAAGAATTTTATCGAACACAAATTCTAGGTAAACCGCATAACCTTTCAATTGCATAGCATACAAAACTTTGAAATGCCATTTGTTTTATACCACTATATAAACACTTGCTTTGTTGTGCAAAGAGGATGTTAGTTGGTAAAATAATAAATGTTTGGTTGAGTTCAGCATATACGTAGTTTGTTATACAATTTCTACCATGCTTGTTTCAAATACGCGTGGTGTACTCCGGCGTTGAGGGTTAGTTGGTTGTTCGTGTTGCACTCAGGAACATACCGGCGCTATATCCCGGACTAGACTACAGCTGCGTGGTTCGGTTTGCCCGCGCTCTAATGTTGCATAAGGGCAAATCCGCTTACTAGCTATACGCAATATTCATTTCCTGTTGGAACCGCGCAGCAATCAAAGACGCACGCCTGCCCAAGAGCGGCGTATAGAATTAGCAAGGAACTGCCTGTCTGCGGAATCAGAAAAACCGTAACTTAGCCAAGTTGCCTGCCTTTTGTCGGCGAAATCTATCAACCCCAATAACTTAGTAACAGCTCACTTGACCTCGTTACAACTTTGCAGCAAAAGGTAAGGTTAGTGAGTATATCTATGATATATCTCAGAAGCAAAGGCTCATCGAAGCGTTCCATGACAACAGAGGGCATATGGGCTAAGATCGCACCGCTAGCGCCACAGCAAAAAGAAATTTTTTGGACGATATATATGCGTACAACGAACTTTGAAATTATGTTAAATCATATATGAAGTGCCAACAGCTCAATCTCGGTGGATTCAGTGAAGCGAATGCACAGATGCGTCCTATTCCATTCAAGTCCCGGTGCCATCACATTGAAATAAGCCTAGTGATCATGCACCGAAAAGAAGTCTTTCGCCAAGCTATAGAAAAATAAAATTGAACTGCAATGATGTTAATTTTTTTACTTTCGAAAGAATATTTAACGTTGAAAAGATTGAAATTTAAAATAATGGTCGTTAGATCGATATTTTAAAGTTTTTCAATAAGCTTTATCTTATCAAAATGTGTTTGCTGGTTTTCAAGTTGTTTAAACCAAGCAGTGTTCAGAACGCTTAGAACATGATTAAAATATTTCAATTTCTAAGCGGAAAATGCCAGAACAAAATCTCTATGGACCAAAATTAAACTATCAGAGCCATAGTTGAATTCTTCCGGTTACATGCCAAGCAGGGTGCAACCGGAGGTGAAAAATACCGGAGCCGGAGGTCAACGAAGTTGCCGGAGCCAGATTAGGTAGCAAAATGATGGTTAAATAGTTCATTTTATCCAATATCTGCGATATGTTGCTAAGTTGTTTGGTTTTACGCTAATTTTCTGCGAAATTTCGGGAATTCCTTCAGGAAAATTGTGACGAAAGTAAAACGAAATGCGCTAAACAGATATTTTATGAAATTATGCAAAATTATTTTACTACCGGAATTGCCGGAACCTCCGACAAACATTCTACCAGAGCCGAAGGCAGACCTCCGGATGTACCCTGATGTCACGCTAGTAATCTTTCCAGTAGGCGACATCACTAAGGGAGAAAAGTCAAACAATGATAAACCAAGTTTTGGTGTAATTTTTCTGAAGGGTCGCATATATATTGCAGATCGGTTTGTTGTCGGGTATTTAACCGGATCAGGATATCCGGTCGTATCCTGAAAATGGCCGACTTCAACATTTGGACAACCTGTTAAATTTTACTTTGCATACCTCAGGCTAAAAACCGAAGTAGGTACGTTGTGTTCCAGTAATACCAATGACAAAAACCAAACGAGACACAACACTATGTGTACTGTAGTGACCCGAATATAAGAGGGGGAGGACTGATATTTATTTGGCGTCTCCAGAGGTTAACTTCCATGTTATTCGGTTACGGACTGTTGGTCCTGGACTCATTTATGCGCTACAATTAGGGATAATTGACATTTATGGACTTTAATTAGGGTTTATGGACTCGGCCAATGTAAAGAACAGGGGCGAAACAGTATTATTAGGAAATTCCTAAGCCTAAGCGTAAGAATGAGTATATTACTAAGCCCAAGCCAAGCAAAAAAATAGTCGAAAGCTTAAGCTTACTCTATTGCAGTCCCACAGAAAAACGTTCCTCCCTTGATCTTTACAAGGGCCATGGACTCTACCCGCTTACCGACTCTTATTACGGATATGGACTCCTATTGATTGGGACTCAAAATGAGGACTTCCCGTCAATATTACCCCCTCTTATTCAGGTCACTACCGCATCATCATGTAGTAGACTCCGCAAATGTACAATAATCATTTTACTTTTATGTAAAGAAAAACAATGTGTATAGTAGATTAAAATAACAGCGCAAATTCCAGGAACTTCCCTGCAAATAATGAAACTGTTATGAAACTAGATGCTTATTAAATCATGTATACGAATATAGCTAAATATTTGTTATTGACAAATACAAGCGTTGAAACGGAATTTCGTATACATGCATAAACAATGGCCAATGAACAGAACAGGGCCGTAACTATAGATGGGCACCGGATATCCGGATATGTATCTCAAAAGAAATATGTATCCAGATATCCGAAATACTATTGTGTAAAAATTTTGTTGAATAATTTGCGTTGTTTCACCACAAAAGGAGCTGGGCCTGACGAAAAGAAATTCTGTATTCAAAATGAGTCAAAACATTGACTAAATTCTTGTCAATTTTTGTAAGTAGATTTGGCTTTCGGTGTACTTATATTGCTTGTAAAATTTAGAGCTGTTTAACTTTGGTGTTTTTCCAATCATAGGTTCAGTCAGAAAATTTTTATAATTCAGTATATTAAAAACATTTCTTATCTTACATCTTGCTGGATACTGTCATAACCTCGGTCTAAAACAGCTTCATTCGTTGGATGGAAGGAGAGCTTCTTAATAGTCTTAGTTTTTGTTTTGGTCAAAAGTATTTAAAAAATTTAAGCTACGTTAAGTGCGCTAAACCGATCAACCAACGCAAAAAAGACGCAATTCAACTAAGCGATTCGCTTTTAAACAGCAATATATACACATGAAAAAAAATATAATTTCTGAACTGTTAAAACTACATTTTTGGTTCCGCAGTAGTCCATATAAGACCACGAAAAGTAAAAGTATATATTCAATTGAAGCCTTAAAAAAATCAAAATTTAATTGAAATGATCAGGAACGATATATTAAGACTACTGTGGGTCCTGAAGATCAAGGGGAAACATGTGTAAATATTAAGCCTACTCTATTACGGTCTAGTGAAAAGCCGAAAATAGCGGATTCAGAGGGAGGGCGGGGAGTTTGTGATAAAATGGTAAGGTCCCTACCGTACAATTCATATTTTTAAAGATGCGACATGTAGTCTATGCAGATTCTAAGCCTATTCAGGACCCGTATTCTCAGAGGCGCACAGCACCTATCACTAGATCGCCAGCTCAAAACAGGGGCTGTAGCTTTCGAACTAGAGAATGGGGAGGATAGATATTTAGCTCATTCTTCGTATTTCATTTGCCGCCTCTAAATATGACATTGTGGCATAATGTTGATATTAAACAAATACACACAAAATGATTAAGCGACGACAATCACAAAACCACAACAACGAACATTACAAAACTTGCTCAAAAATGTTGCGCGAATTTAACTAAGCATATGACATTTTATAAAAAACAAAAAACCATGAACCCAAAATTTGGCCTGGAGCCTAATACAATGCAACACAATATTACCCAGCAATGACCTGCACGTTGTTTCGAAAGCAGCGCTTGCAAAAACACATTCAGCTTGCGCATTACTTGCATGCTTTGGTCAGATTTTCGTTTTGATATTAACATTAACTCGTACTACCCATTCTTAGTAAAAGTCCTTTCTTTATCTTTATCATTGTTAATCCAATCATTTCATTATATTTCAAACATTAATACTCTTTATACGTCTATAATCTTAGTTCAAACGCTGATTAATAAAAACAAAAACAATATACTTTGTATACAGCTTCATGCATTCTTTCCACTTGGTGCATCTGTTTCCAGATTTGCGGGCTGATCTGAATGAGTTGCTGAACAGTCCAATCCTCTGTGATCCAGTACCTGGCGTTCTTCAACCACACCAACGTTCTCGCTTATTATAGCAACGCCTGCCTGGGATGTATGGGCCTCCCCTGACATACAAGCCGTGGACACCGGAGGTTTTTGTTCATTTCCGAGCGGAAGTTGTTCTGCAGGCTGTTGATCCGTTGCTGTCGCCGCGCTATCCAGTCCAGACCCAGAAATCGGTTCAGACAATAATTGTTGCTCTACTTGATTTTCTGTGCGATCACCGGCATCAATTGTATCTGCTGATAATGCAACCGGCTCATCTGATTTTACTTCGGACTCGATATTATACTTCCTAGGCCGTCCTCGTCGGCGACCAGACCCAATCGCAGCTGGTTTCAGTTGGGCGACCGGCGAGATCAGATTACTTGCACCGCCCGTGCCTGCAGCAGCGCCAGCAGTCTGTCTGGACTCGTTGACACCAAGTCCTTCGATAAACGCCGCATCCATTAGCGCGTCTTCATCATATGTCAAATTCTTGGCCGCAGTCCGTGTCGAAGCCGGACGCAACCTACGTTGCTTAGCGTCGTTGTTAGTTGTGGATAATCCATCTGACAGACCAGAACCAACAAATTTTCCTGCAATGTCCTTAGAAGTTGACATGTTCCGTTCGTTCCGGTCACGGCTTGTTGAATTACCATTTCCAATACATCCTTCCTCGTCGCCTTCATTTGATTCATCACTTTGATCATCACCATCATCAGTTATCAAAGATTCTTGGCAAGGACTCGTGCCTTCTCGATTACGTATTTTGGCTGACGGTTCTTGATCAAAAGAATCCGGCGCAAATCTTTTAGCGCTAGTTTTTGACTGAGATCCATTTGCAGTAGTTCCGCAACGCAGCATCTGTTTCTCGCTGTCCGTTGCTGAAGAGCCACCTTCGATGAGTCGTTTTCTAAACACACATACAAATAACATTGAAGTTTCGTCTAGGGTACTGACGAGTGGCCGCCAAGATCCCCTAACAATAATGGGGAAACTGGGAGAGTCCAAATGTGGGGAGGAACAGAAAGAAAGAAATATTAGTACCTTACAAATAACAATAATAATACCAAGTAGTGCGGATTCAATTGCATACTGGACAGATATATCACTGTCGTATTTGGCAAAATAATGTTCAGGAAATTTAGTTGTAAACTTTATTAACATGCATCGTCTTTCTCGAGATTGCTAGAAGCCGCTATACGTATCGTATTCCTTACGTAATTGGCACAAAAACATGCTACACTATGTGGAGCATTCTGACAACCACACACATACCACGCCAATGCTCCGCGCGCCCTCTATTAACAGAATGAGAATAGAACATATCTCACGCTAAGACGGGTTACAGAGATACATCTTATCTAAACCTAAAACGGGCTAGAGATAGAATAGAATTGATCTAAAACTAAAAAGGGTTCGACAGGCAGGATAGAACTTATCTGACGCTAAAACGGTTATAAAGGCAAAACAAAACTTATCTAATGCTAAATAAGTTATATAGATATAACTACAGTTATCTAAAGCTCAAACAGGGTTATAGAGATAGAATATAACTTATTTAAATCAAAAACGGTTACCAAAATAGAACAGAACTTATCTAAAGCTAAAACGGGTCATAGTGCGAGAATACAACTTATCTAAACCTAATAAGGGAAATAGAGGTAGAATAGATTTTATCTCAAACTAAAACGGGGTTATAAAGGATATTCGCTGCCACGAAAAGTTTAAACCACGTTTACCTGACGCTTGGAGAAATCGGTGTGATTAACGGTGGAATGCTTTTAGGAACAATCAATGGACCATGCATTGATTCTTCGTTATACCGCGGGCCATCGTATGGTGGACAAAGGATACGAAGGTTGAGCATGATTTTTGCAATCACTTCGTCGACCGGTGCATGCATGACAAGATCAGCTTTCGAATCCTGGCAATAAAAAACCATACATACTCTGGTTATTTTGCACTTCCATCTTTGCCATATAAATCAGTACTGGGGGTTTGGGGTAGCTTCCGGGTTTAACTAGGTATTTTCAGAGTGGTAGGAGATTTTTCAAAGTAACAGCGCACCCACGGCGTGATTTTATGGCTAGGATGGGCTTCCAACTCAGGGTATTGGCACATTTTTAAAGTAACCATGATCGAATTTCACGATAAGAAAAGGGTTTTTAACAAAGGTTTATTAGGGTTAATTTCGAGCCAAAATTTGAAATTTTTAGATAAACTTCCGAGTATCCTATATACGTAATACACTTTTATTTTTGCGTTAAGAGCAAACACGTGTGTATTTTTGTTTTACTTCTTAAATTTACCACTTTAAATTTGTAACCAGGTGGGTGTTGAATGGAGCTAAACACGGAGAAATTTGCCAAATTCATAACTATTCCAAAAAATGACGCAAAGTAAATCAGTTCAAACCAGCTAAAACTCAGAGGGGAGATATACATCGTAAAGTTTGGACCAATAATACAACCACACTTACACTAGATATCGCTTGCGAAAACAATACTTACATGTTTCGTCTCTTGAAGATTCACAATTGCAACACGACCTCCTTTCTTTTTAGCCAAGAAAGGCATTGTGCCAGCAGGAATGATTTGTAAACTACTTCCAAGAACGATGACTAAGTCCGCATTCCTTAAAATAATCATCCTGAATTCTTTGGAGAAAAAAATCAAACCGGAATACTTTGCAGGACTATATAGATGTAAAATATGAAACTTTACCGCATCACAAAATAATATTAATACTAGCGATTTTGAATGAATCCGACACCAGACCATTATTAATGTAGTTATAGGGGTTCTTTTGTGAAGTAAATACGGATATCAAACGTTCTCTTTTGTGTCGTACTTTACATAAATAATAAACTTGAAGATCACTTCGTTACAGTTATGTAGCAAGTTTAGTTTACCAAACTGTTAATTTCATTGCAAAACATTCCAATAAAGTAAACAAAAATAGCGTAGCATACCGCGTTTGGTATTCGGCCATCACAAGATCATGCGGTGGTAAGCTGTCTTCCCAGTCCAAAATAATATCGCGAAGTTTTCCTCTGAAACAATTGCAAAGATAGACCGGATAATAATTTTGTTGAAAACCGAAACCGAAAAGTAAATGTTTTACCGGAACCGGATATTAATCGGATATAGGATACAAATCTGAGCGTTGTTGGTAGTATTTGAGCTGTGCATTTAGCTTGGACTTTTATTTTACTTTACTGTCAAAAACTTAATCTTCTTGACTTGCGAAGAAAACTAATTGTAGCAAAATGTCTAGTATTTGCACATCTAGTTCGAAACCACAACCACACCAGAAAATTTCCCGTTAACCGGATACGGGTGTCGATTTTCTGCCGGATATTAACCCGTCAAGTTAAAATACCAGAGCCGGATGTCAATTTTTTGCTGAAGCCGGGCCCGGATATCCGTTCGCACCTTTGTATCTAGCATAATAAATCAATTTGGTTTCATTTACTATGACAATAACAAAGCCACAGATACTCTGAGTAATAATGTGTTACTTTAGTTACTATAAATGCAAAAACATAGCATTTCAATGATGCTATTATAATAAGCACAATTCGTCTTTAAACCAACTCCACACGGCAGTGGTATTGACATTTCAAACAGAAAACTTTACCTTTGCCTGAACTGTATAATGCACTCTCAAACATCCATGAAAAAACAACATGAATTATATGCTCTTATATCTAAATGATATTGCAGTTTGCTTTTTGTTAGAATTTAAGGGTTTGTTGAGGTAAATTTCACTTATTTGACATATATATGAGAGATCATTGCTACAGAAAGAGACAGCCTCACACAGCGAAACCCGCCCAAACTGGATATGCCTCAGTTTAGCTCCAGTGCGTCAAACACACATTTTGAAAAGTTTCTAGTTGTTGGTATACATGGGTGTAAAGTGCATTTGCATACTATATAACAGAGATTAGCGGTGGTTAAGTTTATTTTCGTTTACAGTAATTGTTGGTGAAAAATTCTCACACACAAACCCAAGCTTACTTCGGTTCGGAACCGTTGACCCCTTTGAAGCCCTACTCTGTTACATGAAAGCAAATGTCCTGTTAGTACTGGGTATAAACCCTATTCCACCACGCTGAAGTTATAATACTCAATTAGCTAACGATAACTACCGACACGGCCGGCCATTATCTTTCCTTGCTTTGCAATCATTTCCTGTTAACTTCTGGCCAACTGTTGGCACAGCTGTCATTGAATAGAATTGTCTAAAACAAATCCACAAGTACGCCTCAATGTATAATATAGCAAAACGAGTTTGGCACGCGGTCTGTACAATTTACGTATTACAGATATGATCATATCGTGAAAAGCCGCTTGCAACTGCATACGTGCAATGTGTATTAATAACGTGCTTTAAACACGTGTCACGTACCTACTACATTATAACTCAATCCTGCCGTTTGGTTTATTATACACGCAGTAATTAGGCAAATCTAAATAACTACTATTTAAAATCAAAAAGATAACAAAACATTTGAGTATCAAAGCGAGCTATGATTAGAATTAATATACATATTAGTTTTACTAACCTGCGGCAGCCCATACATTCTTCAACAAACACATCTCCATGAATTTCAGCAAGTCGATCACGGGGAAAACCACTGCGTAAATGAAGACCATCAATGTTTTGCGTGACAAGGTACCTAAAACACAATATAGAATTTAAAAATTAAAAACAAATGCATGCTGGTAAATCAAACTAAATGTGATATAACGTTTCAATAAAAGGCGAGGTCGACCGAAATGATTCCATAAACAGGCTGTTAGACGACGTCATCTGCTCTGAAGTAAAATCAAAATCACAAATCCGATAAAAAGTCACAAACTACTGCTCAGTCTAATGCTATAATTTAACATGAAAGCTAAACGGAGTGATGACACTATATATAGTGTGAACACAAAATGACTTTCAACAAACTTCAAAATATTAGCATCTTCAAGCGCTTTCAAAGCCATATGGGTAAATGACGGACAAGCATCGTCAAATGTAGTTGCAATTTCACATTCAACACCTTTCTCCTCAAGAGTCCATACACCACGAGGACCACGAAAATCAGGTATACCAGAGCTTGTGCTAATCCCAGCTCCAGTATAAACAACCAAGTGATTTGACTCTTGAATCCATTCTGTAAGAGTTTGAATTTTCGGTTCTAACTGGGCTGGTTGGTCGTAAACCTAAAATTCAAATGTTTCCGTATAAGAAATCAGTTTGCGATCATACCTACATATATGTTAATATTACTTTTTTAATTTTAAACTGTTCATACTGCACACAGCACCATTCTAAGGGCACCCTGGTGCTTATCCTACAACTAACCTTACCATCATCAGGGTGGGTCTGGATATCCGGCCCCGGCCCTGGCAAAAATCGACATCCGGCTCCGGTATTTTAACTTGCCGGATGTTTTTAAAACCTACAAAAATTGAAACCATCGTTTTTATTTATGCCAACTACCATGGAAATGATTGACTAACTTTTACGTATTTTTTTCTGTCCTGCAAGTAATAATGTAAACGTTTGCACGTGCCCGTGTACGTTCACAACTTTATTGTTTACAATAACGCTGGAAAACCTGATAAAGATGACCAGTGTTATCTTAGAGGCGTAACAGTGTATATCTCAGCGTATTAATACTTCCAACATTAAGCATGAACTTCAGGGTAAAACCTATAACTAACTCTAAGCCAAAGCAAATATAGCCTTAATCCCGCTAGCCACCTCTACTTTATATTACCTTGGGAAAAAATATATACCTATGTCCTTAAAAATAACATGGGACACGACCAAACAAATACGTATTGCTATTTAATTCAAAGCTACATAAACATAGAATGGAATAGGTTGTTTTTAAGGTGTTAAAAAGAATCAACGTGAGATATTAAGCCTTTTAACGTAAATACTTTGGATACCTTAGGCTACGGAAGGAAGAATTGTTACCTACGTTCTGATATTTGAATGCGAATTAGTATTAGACTTAAATTAAGCATCTATCTCTGGCTTACGCTCCAACCGGATATTAGATTATACGGCTCCGGCATTTTTTGGTATCCGGTGGCAGACTGCCCATCACAGATTAAAATAAACACAAGCATAATAAAGCACATTCGGGATAAGAAGATACATACAAAATAGCAAAGTGCGTTTGTGCCGATTCCTAAACGTTACGTTTATTTAATATATGACCAGTGCCGTCATAGAAGACATTCATTGTGCAAATTTAGTGTATATGTTTCCAGTAAGTATACAACCTCATTTTATTAGAAGACGCATACCAGGGTGCGACCGGATGAAAATTAACCGGATCCGGATAGCGAATTTCAAATCGGAACGGGATATCACCCGGATAGATCCCCTGATTTTGTGCACTGGTTGAAGTATTTCAGTCCAACAATACTAAATGTTTATTGAATTAAAATTGTTATCATGAATTTTTCTTTTTACAGCAAAAATCTTAACTTGAACATCCTGACGTGCCCAGAAATGCAATCGCAGCAAGGTGTTAAAGACGTTCACTTGTAAAAGCAATTTCGGAATGCGGTACATACCAAAACTATAATATTTGGTATCCGGTAGGTATACACCGGATACCGCAAACGGATTCGGATATCCGGTCACAGTCTGAAGCATACATACCTCAGGAAGCCCGCATTTGCCTTTATTAGGATAATAAGACAATCCTGCTGCATAATTGACCGACATAAGGCTAAATTGACTCAAAATATCCGCAAACGTTTAATAAGTACAATTAGTCTCTAAATATATATAAAGTAACATAAAATATCGTAGTTAAACAGACTAAAGTTACATCCAAATGTTTGCTGACACATTACGTTAAAGTGGGCGCTTATTATCATATTCCTTTACTGGTTCTTGAAATACAGAAGGTTATTTGCTTCTTCAAAATCAGGACTTTAATCGAAAAAAATATGTGCAAATTTTCGATGATAAATTGTTCGTATTTGAAAGTTAATCGATCGGAAACCAGACCACACCCCTCTCCATCATTTGTAAAACCCCGTTATCGAACAGTCCAGACCTAACAGAGCGTTGGTATATGTGGGGTTGATAATGGGCAGTGCGCTAGACTCGCGAGCGAGAGGTTCGATGTTGTTTTTGGCGTGAATATATCTTACTGCGAAACTAATTAGAAAACCAAGTATATTTGCAGCACTTCGGAGACAGAGGTCGTCCAGTATTAAATCTACATGAAGCGAGTCAAGACCATTAAATCATCCCCTGGCTAGGCGCTTGAAGTTCGCGGACACTTTTAGCAGTTTTGTTGAACAATTCGAAAAATTTATGAGAAAAATTATATTAATAAAAACTAGCTAAGTAAATTGTCTTGCAGTCACTTCTGATTTTTAATATTAAATGCTTTCCAAGCAATAACGGAATAAAACCTTTTAGAACATTTGAAATACAAATCTATCTTAATACAAGAAAAATTTAACTAGCCATTTAAGTATAATCAAAACAGAATATAAAACGTTGTTTATTTTTACAAAATAGACCAAAAACAAACATATATTATTGTTTATAAAAAATCAAGTGTCTTATCTTTTTAAAACTCCGTTTTTGTTCTTTAAAAGCATGGTCATTCAACTCGTAGATCATTAGACGGAAGCTTATCCGAACTACAAAATGGTCATTATGAGTCAAAAAGAGCCACAGCTATACCATAATTTTTTACGTTATTGACATTAATTATCAGCAAAACCCATCGGAACAGCAAGAGCTACCTACAAATTTTTAAATTGTAAATTGTATTTGTGTTTAACGCTTTTGTGGATCGCATTATTATTAGACCATGCGAAAAATTATGCAATGGTATTTTTCATTCATTTAAAGTATTTTAAAGGATATGCACACTTTATTCCGACATTTTCAACCTGTCATGATGTCTTTATAAAAACTTCCACTTTGCGGACAACGGCCTTATATGGCTCAGAAGGAAGGCACGTGTATTGACTCGACATAAAATCTACACAAACAGTAGCACTAGAAAGAAAAGGAACGCAATATAACCTTCAAACACCAGACACACTCATGCGGGGTTCACGTTATAACCGGGGCAGCTTGGGACACGTTTTGTCCTTATTAGACTATTGGGTAACCTTTTGTCTGCTTATAAACCCTATATCGCATTCAAAAATTCGTATTTGTCTGCTATCATCATGTGCAGGTCACCCTTTGTCCTTCAATACCATATGATATTTGACGTATTGTCAGCGAATATCATATGATATATTTTCAAATGTCTGCATACTTGAGGTAACATACCCAAATTGTCCTATTGAATGTCATATGATACTAGAATTTGAAATTTGAATTTTTGAATTATTACACTGTTTTTCTAAGCAGTTTTGTGCCGTAAATGAATTTGCAGACGTGTATTTGGTATTTTAAGCACAGCTGTGCCTCTTCCGTCCAACTTTCCATTAATTTATTAGCACCAGAAAATTACACTGTCCCGCTGAATATCATATGATATTCGTTGAAATTTTGGAATATCATATGATATTCGCATAAATGTCCTACAGTATCACGTAACATACCGTGCGTTGTACACATTGATGATTTGAGAGCGGTGGTTTGTAAGCTAATGTCATATGACATTCGAGTTTTGTCTGGTGACCCGATATAAGAGCCCGAACTTTAACGTTGACGTCGAATCAACATGGGACAAGCCGTGTCCCGCCTGCCCCGGTTATAACGTGAACCCCGCATCATTTGTAGTGATTTTATTCGAAATCTGAACAATTGGCCAATTTGTATCGCTCACAGCAATTCCGAATTTCAGAAGCGTGCTGTATTGACCCAAATAAGAGGAGGGGTAATAAGAGGGGGATACCCATTTTGAGTCCCAATCGATAATAGTCCATATCCCTAATAAAAGTCCGTAAGAAGCGGACCGTAAGCGGATAGAGTCCATAAACCCTAATTAGAGTCCATAAATGTCAATTATTCCTAATTGTAGCGCATAAATGACTCCAGGCACTGATAAAGTTGTCTTCGAAACTTTAAACCGTGCTTAAGTTTGAAAGTACATTCCTAAGTATAACCTTGAATTATGGGTAATTCACGTTAAAATGCACGCGCCGATGTAATTAATGATCAACCCACTCCATTAGGAACAGCAATAAAATACACATTCTAGCTGGAGCCAAGGTACAGTTTTATAGCTGTACTTAGATAGTGTTAATTGTTAGACTCTGTCGGAAGGGACTCTGGATAAATACATGTTGTCTGTAGGATGTAAGGACATTACGTTAGCACACACGCACACATTTAAAAACACAAGCTGTGCACACATATTCACACGCATCATTCAACGCAAAAAATTGAGTCCCTTCCGAGGGACTATGGACAATAGCAGTTCCCGATAATGATGTCAGGACAAGTATATATTTATGCCTAGAGCAAATTCATTGTCCAAAGGTTCAGAAAATGACATATTGACATTGCAGACAGTGTATAAAGAGAGTGGGTAGGGACAACGCGGACACCCAAAAGGGAGGGACATTTTTTACAAATGTGCGTGCATTTTAACGTGGATGACCCATTATCGCTCAAGATATTGACACAAGACAAATTAACGTTTAATTCAACGGATAATTGCAGTATAGGATATATCAGTATTAATGAGAACAGGCAATCATTAAACCATAGAACCATCTGCAAAGCCATGTAAACAGAATAATGGATCATCCACGTTACAGTGCGTGCGCTAGTGGAAAGAAGAGTCCAGGAACGCTGTTTGGGTGCGTGGACATTGCACGGGTGTTCTGTGGCAATATATGTTTTCTAGACACTGTCGGATGGGTGTCTGGACAACACTACGCGTAATGTTGCAATAGCATACGCGTAATATGTACAGAGTTAGCGGTAAATATTGCATGCGCGTATTTAGTCCCTACCTACAGTGTCTGGACAAATCACTAGTGTGCGCCGGATATGGTGACAATAATATGCTGCAAGAAGGCGGTATAGTTTGTCATATGGCTTTTTTCAGGCACTGGTTCTATTTATGACATTCTATATAGGTAGTCTGTCTGAGCAATGCAGTTCCCTCCTCAGACTAGGACAATTTTTTACATTGGTGCACGCATTATTACGTAGATGGCCCACAATACCGTTAATATAGATCGAACAGTTATTTTAGGTACATATTGTACAAAAAATTGACTAGGCACAAAAATCTTGTGATTCGTACTTATACAGGCTCCACAATATTTTGCGTGCAGCCTGTGGTAAAATCTTTATCTATTTCAATATAGCCCATTAGTAAACGTTCATTTCTACTAATGATACTTAAGCAACGTGTCAGTTTCGTACCACCGAAAATGTTTTACACCTGTTATGAAATAGAGTTTAAAATACTTTAGATATTTAATCCAATTTAACTACATGTCGCTTTATGTCTACAATTCAATGCAGATATAGAGAAGAGAGAAAGCACACTAAATTCTGTTAAACGCTTCTGTTAAATAAAATATTGTCTTTTCCACATTACGTATCAAAAAGGTCATCGTGTTTCAAACTGCTACTATATACTGGCTACAAACGTGTTTCTGTTCCAGACTACTGCATTTTTAAACTTTACAGTTGAATGAAAATGGATTTCAACTTTGCAATTCTGTTTGACAATGCACAATTTGTTGTTTTAAAATAAATATAATTGTAAAATTTTGAATTGTACAATAACATAGCAGTTTAGAAAAGATATCAAACAAGAAACTCAATCATTGGAAGAGATATTTTGTTTATGACCCGTTAGCAAGAAATAGATAACGTATTCTATACAAAACATCGACACAAATTCAGAAAAGCGATGAAAACGAGGAAAATTGAAGCGCCTCTTCCGTGAATTTTAAAGGTAGAAAAGGTCAAATAGGTAAACAATAGCCGGAAATCAACCGGAAAGATTAACAGATTAAATGTTGAACTATCTATACCACCTACATAGTTGGTATGGTTTATGTAAATCACCAAAGGAACGTATTTTTCGGGACTGCAACAGAGTAAGCTTAAGCTAGTCTAATTTTGGTTTAGACAAACGTACAGGCTTAAAACTTAAGGTGCAAGCTCAATTTTAACCCAAGCCTTAGGCTTAGGCTTAGTCTTAATCTGCCGTTTGGCAGGCAACAAATAATGACCTGAAGTTTAGCCTAATTTTGAAGTTTCCATACAAAAATACTACATTCAAAGGACCGTTGACCACTTATTTTTATCATTTCACATATTCTAAAGCAGTATGATGTGTGTTTTAGGTTAAAACCCGTTGTACACCCATACACCTTCAATCTGCATTTACTGTTTGCCTTGAATCAATGTTTTGGTGACGAATCACATAGCTAGTCTCGTACTCTGCAATCACTATACTGGTAAGTGATTCTATTTTGTTATAAACTTTTTTGGCGGGAACCAATAAGATATCTCTTAAGTCACGCCTATAACAAATTTCTCAGGCAATATATTTTGCTGTTTGCAACCTGGTCAATGTCGCTCGCTACCTGAAAATATTTTTAGTCAAGTTTTACAGGTTTTCTGGTCTTTTATTGTATAAGCAGTGCATACGCTATACATGTATAGCTACTGCTCTAATTTGAATAATTTAAAATATTTTGTATGGCAAATATTTAAAACTTAAATTATTAAAGCCGGGGGCGTTTTGTTTGTGGTCTTATTCAAACTTGTTTTATGGTTTGCCTGCGTTATATGCCACGTGTTCACACTGCAATACCTTGCTACGATTGCTTTGTTTCTGAACTGCAGTTTTGAGACTGTCGCTTTGTGGTTTATATTTAACTCTTTGTTTTGTATAATTCTATAGGTTTGTGTTTACATTTCCTTAAACTTGAACTTATAGTTGTCGAAACACATAAATGTAGCGGTGATATCTGCGACTAATGTTTAATAGTATAGTTCTCGAAACTTATAGTAGTGCTTTTTATATAGGTCGCTCGGCAAATTGGTTTGTTTACGTTGTTTTTACGTTGTTGTAAATATTGGTACGGGAATCTGGAATTTCAATTGTCTTTTTAGTATTACATCGGAAAACATAAAATCTTCTACCTTTTAATTATTTCAAACAGCATAATCCTGTTAGCATAAAGATTTATTTCTCTTTTGGTCTTCAATTAATTTTTAAGTTATCAAAAAATGGGGTCTTTCAACAATTTGGAATTGCAATACGACGATCGCGGTATGTATATCTATTTTTACAATAAATAATAAATTAGGTCAAACCATATAATTCTGAAACATTGATGCACACCTCGGTTGCCGGATGTTGCACTTATTTTTCATTTTTTAAACTGATTTATTGCGCAACTGCAGTCATACTGAACGCCAAGTTGGGTTCATTTCTCGTTCTTTTGTAATAAGTTTTCAAGCCAAATAATTGTGAAACTTTATGTTACATCGATTTTGTGTTTTTGGAACGTAATGATTCCGAACCTTAATTATCATACATAATGATCGTGAAACTTTGCATCATATCTGAACTGGACTTGAAGAAAAGAATACAACTTTTAACTTAACCATGTTTATAGGTATTACAATTTAGATGACTCTCTGGCAATATTCGAAGCTGACGTAGATGATACTTCATTTGAAAGCAAACTAGCAGATACTAATCTTATGGTATCTCCAACGAAAATATTGAGGAACATGGAACTATTTGGTAAGTACGTATGTTTTTTGCATATAGCAACAAGCATTGTGCGCCGCGGAAAAATGTTTGTACAGCAAGGTGCGAAAAGGTTTGGGTGCAATTCCCCCGTACTCCATTGCAGTGGCCCCGATCGTACAACTACATACCTAAATATTTTCTTCGAAATTTTACCAATGCTTGCACCAACGGTTGCTTCGAAACATATATATGCAATATATATAATATATACGCGCACACATATAGCTACGTATGCGTATAATACACGTAAATATATATAAATATATATATTTAATATATAAAATAAGTAATGCATAGGGGTGAAGCTTCGTTTGTATATAAACACATATGCTTGTCACCAACAGCAAACGGGCAAATTTTTGAAAAATTTTATAAAACCGAACCTGATAAAACTTAGAGCAATAGAGGGATCGTGTACGTATATACGTATGTGTTGGGCGGCAACCGAATTCGGTTTCAGGCGAATCCGGCGAAGGATTTACGGAACGCCTGTTTATATTTTCGAAGTTGTTTTGTTTTTAGCAGAGCAGGGCCGAGTCTACACCTGGCCACTCTGCACAGCGGTCGGATCGGTCACGAAGTTAATTCTAGAGGCATGGAATATACACCCGTCAGACCCGCAATTGAACAAGTGTAGGTATGTAAATGGTTCATGTGAAACTCGCAATCCGTAATTCCTGGCTACGCATCTGTTTTTATCGGAGGAAGAATTGCCAAACTAACCTGCAGTTTGTTATGGGTTTTTATAAATATATCAAACGTAATTTCAGAGTTAAGAGCGCTTGAATTATCCGACATCCGAGAAGAACTACAGTGTGCGTCAACAACAAACACTAATGATTCAAAAATGATATCCCGTGACACATGTGTAAACGGTATATTGCGAATGTTTGATTCAATGTCTGCTGGAACCTCTCCTGTTAAATCGGACGGTACAGGTAAAAAGTGCAATCTTAAGAAATGTTGACTGATATTGGTTAGTTATGATATCATCGCTATTGGAACTGCGCACAAACATTTAGCGTAAGAATTTATTATGATGTCTAAAAGTTTATAGTTCCGATTCCGGTATAAAATTCGGATCCCAGCTCTAATTTGTATGTAGTATAAGGTCTAAGGTTTATATTTCGATTCCGATTCCGGTATGAAACTCGAATCCCAGTTTTAATCTGTAACAGTTTAGTATCATGTCTAAAAGTTTATAGTTCCGATTCCGGTATAAAATTCGGATCCCAGTTCTAATTTGTAAGAATGTAACTTGATGTCTAAAGGTTTATAATTCCGATTCCGATTCCGGTATGAAACTCTGATCCCAGTTCTAATCTGTAAGAAATTATTTTATTATTATCAGAAAACTTATGGACAACTCCCGAGAAATGCGAAAATCCGTTTCCTGAGTGTTGCTTTAAAAGGCAATGTTACACTGCGCGAAGGCAAACGCCTGTGAAAAGTGAGCGAACACGTTTAGTCTAAAGCTTTTAACTTGTGGTTTCTTTGCTTGTCAAATACAATACAAAAACGGTTGGGGAACCAATTACGATTTATCATTTCCTTTAATGAGCATATGGACTTACTTACAGTCCTAGGTCTGCGAAAAGTCTGTTTTAAGCAACAGACTTAGTCTAAAACTTTGCCTACGCCATTTTCTAAGCCTAAGCCTTAACTTTAAATGTCGAGGGAAAGTGTACAAGAGCCAGTCTATGCAATATGTGTTAAACTTTTTACAGATGATTCACTAAAAAAGCCTGACACTGCTCCTCCGGCTATACGCAGGCGCACGACTAACTCCGATGCGGCAAAAATAGCGCCGAAAGATAGTAAGACTAGATGTTTGCCATTTTTGTTTTCCGTCTTTAACATTGTTTCTCGTCTTATTTTGCAACAGAAAATTATGTGTAATAGTTCAAGCAATCGCCCAACTTTCTCCGATGTCAGATAGTACACTAAACTAAAAGATAGGATACAAGTATTTAACTTGTTTTTATATTTCCGCAAACCAAAAATAAAATCGGGATAACGCATACCATAACTTGTTATTGCCATATAACTGATTATTACTATGTATGTTATTAAGGCAAAAGAAAAAAGCGACGTTATGGTTCCAGCCCAGAGAACGACACACCTCAACGTAGATCGAAACTGACAAGACATGATAGCGAAAAAGATGTTTCAGATTGTAAAATGGTCTGCGTTTCGGATACTGCAAGAAAACTTGGTAAGTATTGACAGAATTATTAGCATTTCTGCCTATGCGCAACCGAATTTTGCATGTTGCAAAGTTGAGATATGTCTATTTTGTTTCAGAATATCAACGAAATGCCAGCTCCATAACATTCAAACATTAATATATTTGCGTACCCGATCTCCGTTGTGAGATTTGTGACCTGATATAACAAGCTACAAAAAATTTCTATTACCTAAAGATGAAAAACACATTGCCGAACATTGTTGCATTCGACATTTGTATTCGGCTTTTTCACAACTGAATTCGAATCCGAGACAAAAGTTTTTTGCCTGATCCGAACCTTTGTAGCCACTTTGAAAGGTGTATACCCGAGGGTAAAAGATTGACGCGCGTTTAATGGTGTGTTAATTTTTTTCTACCTAAAATTTGTATAATAGAACGCAAACGCCTGTCATCTTGCAAAGTTGAAGTTTCACTTTTGGCGAGACATAGAAAGGTTTTGCAGTATTTGTAAGCCTGAACAAAACATTTACAGAACTGGGCACAATTCTTGGTACATAGCCTCTGTAACTTTTTACAGTTGCGGATCAGTGTCAAGCTCTCTGCGTAAAACTTTTTATATACATTGACAGAATTAAACCACAATCCGTCATCATAAATTAACAAAATTGTGCAATAGTGGTACATATTACCAGGTTTCTATTTTATAGTCTATTTTATTTCAGACTTCAAACAGCATCTGCTGGGTGTTTCCAATCCTCGAGAACTACAAGTGCAGACGGTAAGTGCTGCACATAAGAGGCCGCGGGCAACCTGCATAAGTATCGATGTCATGCGTCAGATAGATCTTCTTTTAATTGAAGAGGATCCACGTCATTTGTACGTCATCCAAACCAAGACTAAAGGTTTGGGTGTCAGCACTAAAATAACAATTTTTAAGAGCCAGAAAGTTGTATGTTACGTCGGACCTTTGGTGTCATTTGAAGAAGCATTGAGGAGAGAGAAATTGTATGAAAAACAGGGGCTTGGTTGTTACTTATTTTTTCTTTTGGAAGGACCAAAAAAGGTCAGGGTCATAGACGCAACTGAAAACGATGGAAGATTGGGTCGACTTATTAATCATTCCAAACATAATCCAAATTTGGTCGCAAGGACGGTATTTGGCCTCAATCGGCCACACATTTTGTTCGAGTCAACTCGAGATATATATCCGCACGAAGAACTTCTCTATAATTATAACGAAAATCGTCGTTCTGTATTGGAGTGTGTTAATTGGTTGAATGAGTCGTAATCATTGCCCAAATTCTGAATGTTACGGTTACGTGTACAAAATTGTTAGCGTCACCTGCCCGTAAAAGTTTTCTTGTTCAATTTGGGGCCTGCCCAATGAAATACAGACAGATGGACTCGGTAATTAAGAGATGGGGTAGCTTAGGATTGAACTTAGATTCAGAATTATGCTTAGCAGGGTGTAACCGGAATTCCGGTTCCGGTTCCGGCATTTTTTCACCTTCCGGTTCCGGTTCCGGTAAATTTTTACCGGATTTAAAAATTCCGGTGTTAAAATTTGGCCGTTTTCTTAACTTTGCTAATTTTTTAGAATCTCTTTTGAAAGTCACTTGTACTCCGAATATAAGCCATTGATGGTGGATTTCACTTCAGTCGACGACGAAAATCTAAAATACAAAAAATAAAATAAATACCTATGTTCGACTAAGGTTATTTCACAAATAATAGAGCAAAAAATAAGATTAAAATGAAATTTTTGGTGAAATGTATTTTTCACTTTCCGGTTCCGTTTCCGGTTCCGGTTCCGGTAAAATTTTCAAATTCCGGTTCCGGTTCCGGTAAATTGTAATTCCGGTTGCACCCTGATGCTTAGGCTAAGGTTTAGATTAGTGGGTAGGCCCCTATAGTTTAGATGGGCCAAGTTTCCGCAAGGGATTTCTGTTATATTTATTGTTTGAAATTATAGGGGCCTGCCCTGTGAAAAGAAGACGGATAGACTCGGTGATGTAGAGATGGAAAAGCTTACCATTAGACTTACTAGATTCTAGATTATGTTTGGGATAAGGTTTAGGTTTAGTAGGCAAGTCCCTATAGTTAACATGGGCCAGTTTCTGCAAGGAATTTTTTGTTTTGTTTTTAACATACATACTGCTCCTATTCACAAATTTGTGTGCCTGTCCTCAGTTGGTGCAAATTTTAATCCGCCAACGAAGAACTTCAAAAGTTGAAACTTTTTGCTATATGTTTGATGCTATATGTGAGCCGAGTTTGAAATTCGTAGCTGCCACAGTTTTAGTTAGTTTGGAAAACTCTTGCTCGTGATAGGTGTTGCACACATTTATGTAATTTAGGGGCTATATATTGCGTTCATATGTTGATCAGAGTATGAAATTTGTAGCCGATACAGTTTACTTTGCAAAGCCCTTGCTTGTGATAGGTGTTTCACACATTTTTTTGAGTTATGGGCTATATGTTGCGTTCAAATGTTGATCAAATAGTGTCATAAATTTTCAAGGGCAAGAAAGTGCTGAAGCTTTGTTCAGACTGGATCGGTTTGCGAAGCGAAGAACGGTATCGGCATAACCAACTCATAAGCAGGAGCGACTTAGTGGTTGTTAATGCGAAGCAGTTCTCACCTCTTAAAGTTCATAACACTGCAGATATTTGATTTTATGTACTTGTGCGGTGTTCTTGTATCTATCTGTTAATTTGTTAAAGTTTATGTTTTGTTTTATATTCTTTATATATTGCCAAGGTTCACTGCTGTTGGTTTATATACATTTTACCACAAATTTGACCTGTTGTTAAAGCTCAGCTGTGCTGTATAGTAGGTATAACACTGGTAATCACTTAACGTACGACCAAGAATTTGACCAGTTTTATAAGTGCAGCTTTGCGGTTACGGTGGCACAGGTCATCACCTTAAGGCAAATTTTTGAACACTTACTTATCAGCAACAGCGGATCCAGATTGGCGGTGGACGAGGGGGGGCGCGTTTGCCTCTCCAGAAAAAAAATATTAGAAACATTACGTGTTGCCACGGTTAAACTAAAATTGCGCTTGGCTTCACAATTTTTGACTACTAACCGCTCGAAAGGTTTTTTAATTATACGCGCTCCTCCGTGTGAGATTTGTAGATCATTTTGGTTACAATTTTTACAAGCCTTTGATCTATCATTAATTTTCAGAATACCAACCAGTGCAAATATTGATTTAACAAGTTAAAATTAATGCAAAAACGCCGAAAATTGGGTTCAGCTTTTGGATTCCTTTTATTCACATCCAGATTTGAACCTCACATATTGCTCTTTGAGTGTTGTTTATGATTTTTAAATATCGCTGTTGCTCTATCCCAGTAAAAATCATTGAATATTGCGTGTCGAAACACCGCAAATTACTTTCCGCATACATGCATTCATTTATGTTTTCTTGTGCTACGCGACAACGTTTTATAACTGTAATTACGTATTATTGCTGTCGGAGCCAAACGGCGTTGTTGAAAAATCGGGACAAAATGCTCGCGTACAATTTTTAACAAAATTTGTGTTTTTACGCACTGCATTTAGTTTTTAGCAGCGCTCCTGGTCTAGCTGTTTTACTGCCCGTTTTAACGTTTTAATAGTACTATCTCGTCATGATTTGAGCGGATTTCACGTGGAGCGAAGTAAAATTGCACTATCATCCGACTAGTAGTGTTAAAGTTGGGCGTTCTCTCAATGCTGTAATAAAAAATAGATTTTCCATTTTTAAAGTTTTCACTCAGTACCAAATTTTTAAACTGATGCGTGTCAGCTGTTTTTTGCACCACAATTTAGTGGCCGATCTGTGACAAGCTGCATTTCCTATTGCGTTCATGCGTAGTCCGAAACACCGAAACGACATGGGAACCGAAACTCCTCTTAGCCTTAAATAGCATAACCCTTTTAAATGTGGGGGTGTACAAGAGCGGAACGTATCATTATTTGTCTGCCAGGGTGACCAAATAAACGACGTTATACGTTCTTTTGCTCCGTTGCAATACTATCTAAAATGTTTCCCATATCTCTACATTGCAGTGCCACTAAAGACGTGTCTATAGAAATTTTACGCGAACTTATATAAATAACGGTACTTGTATTGCAGTATCCTGTTCATAATTGACATTGTTTTTTTACAAGGCTGTGTTTGAAAGCGTCTTTGAAATCAAGAACACGCGGTTTTTACTATGTAAGTTTTTCCTTGATATTTATCAAAGTTTAGTTGTGTGTAGCACCTATTCCCTGAAGTTTCAAAATGTAAGCCAATTGTGCAAGCGCCGAACTTGAAATTCCGTACAATACAAGCCATCAACTATATTGGTTGAAAGCATACACGACATTAACACAAGCTGATATGTGCTACCTACATTTGTAAGACAAGTTCAAGAAAGTGTTTTATTTATATATATATACTTGAATTATTATTCAAAATGATATTTTAACAATTATGTTGGTTGCTGTACACCCCCGTTTAAGGCTAAGGCATATGTTTAGGCTAACGTCCAGGCTTAGGCTTAGGTATTAAAGGCTTAGGCAAACGATTACGCTTAAGCCTATGCTAGCGTTTCCTGAACCTAAGTCTAAGCTTGCGGTAGAGGGAAGTGTACAAGTGTACAAGGGCTAATATGTCATTCGATATAGTGATTTAAAGACGAGTGGTTCTTGCATACTTTGTTTTTATGGAACATGGCGACTTACGTTAGCATTACAAGATGACAAACTATCCGTAGTTTAAGCCGGATGTCGCGAAGAGTTATAGGTTTTTCAGTTAGAATTTGATGCGAATTGCAACAAATATAACGAAAGAAATATATATTTTGATAATTTTTAACGCAAAATTACAAATGTGGCAGTTTCAAACTTTGACTTATAAGACAAGGTGTCCGCGATTACGTAGACATATGCGGTACTATATTCATTTAATATTAACATCGCTGATAAACATGCTTGTATACTTGATTTTTAGATAGTTTGCATTGGCTGCACTGGTTTGTTTGATTAATTCGTACCTTCAGCTATATTGTCAATTGTGTCTATCAACTTCGTCTCCTTCGTCGTCTTCAACCAATTATATCCACGTAAGTATTAAGCAATAGCTTAAAATGGCGTTAAACTCGTTGTAATGCTTAATTGGCAATGGAATTAGAAGCGGAATAGGAATTGGTTATGCCAGAATCGGAATCAATCTGAAATTTTCGATTTTCAGATCCCATATTAGTTTTACATCGTGGAAGAGCGTTCAGATATAGGTTTAATACCTCGCGTCGTTGCATTGTATAGTTGCTTCAGAGTATTCTGTGCCATAATGTTTTCAATCCGAACTACAGATTGTCAGCCCCATACAATTTTTTATAATGTGGGCGAGCATTAAGATATAGGTGTAATACTTTGCGTCAGTGCAGTATAGGTTTGCTACAGAATGTCCTGTGCCTTTATACGTTTTCAATCGGAACTGCACGTTTTCAGACCCCATACAGATTTTATACTTTGCGTCATTACAGTACGTATATATTTGCTACGGAGAGTTTTGTACCGTTAATATTCGTTTTGCAAAGAGTTCGACTGCATATGTAATCCGAATTTCAGTAGCAGGTTATTCAATTAAGAAAAAAATTTCTATTCTGATTCCGATTGGATTAGAAAGAATTCTTATTCCGATTCCGATTATACCTGTAATCAGAATACAAAACACAACGAATTTTGGATCGGAATGTCGACCGCACCCGGGTCCATATTCTTCCTTCAGGGGTGTAAACTCTAGCCTTAACTGAAGTTCTGATATCCGTTCTGTGCTTAAATAAGATGCTTGAGCAAATGGCATATTTAGAATGTTTGGGACTGCCCGGATAGCGAACATTTAAAATGTTTCTGTACAGTTATAATAGATGTTGCAATGGCCCAATTATTATTTTTTGTATAGCTTTTTTATATTTTGGCGTTTAAACGTTCGTTTAGTCTTTTTAGAATGGTGTACTACAACACGGCTGTTCACGGATTTACTTATGTGGCAATTGTGCTTGGTATCGAATACTTTATCGCCGGTTTTAGTGAAAAACATTGTTACGTGCAGTATCTTGCCGCATGTTTGAGTTTCCTGGCTGGTAAAAGTGTTGCTGACTTTTTGGGCCAAATGCGTGAGACAATAAAACGAAAAAGAAAGAAAAGGGTGGTGCAAAAGTATGGCTATCGTCCCAGGTACCGATCTACATGCCCGCGGTTCTACTGTGACTGTCCTCTGCATCAGGAGGTTATCGCTGAGTACTATGGAAATCTCATGTCCTGGCGTGTATTTTTTCAAAGTATTATTCATATTTGTGGCGGATGCTATCTCACACAACATTCTGCTAGTATAGTGTGTGCGTGTCATATGTTTTTAATACAGTGCTACAGTTATTTGAATGATTTCTTTTTTTATGGTGGTGTTAGTAGCGTTAATGGCTTTGTTCTATAAAACTTGAGAGCTCACATCAAAAGTTTAAAAATTAATAATTACGGCTTTACGCCATTTTTAATAGCCATTTCTGTATTCTCAAATCGTTTTCAAATGTATGTATAATTTAGCGCATGTCAGCTGTTTAAGTTTTCAGTAAAACGAACTACTGGCGCTGTAATTGATTAAACGGGCCCAATTAAAGTGGAGAATATACATTGGAGACTTTTTTTACCTTTAAAACGCTAAGGCATCTGTGGAATTATTTTGGTGGGTGCGTTAACCCTGATTTAGCTTCCAGCTCTGTTGTCAACGTCTCTAGTGTTCTGAAGAATTTCGTGTTTTTTGTAGCAGTGTCAATATATACAGGACATGAAAGCGTTTACGGAATTATTTTAGACAAAATAGTTCAGTGTATGTTAGACAAGTGGTTTTTGCGCTATAGATATATGTATGTCAAATGTTTAACAGTGATATTTCTGATAAAACTGTATCGGTTAAATTTTTGCTTTAAATGTTCGCTTAAATATTTGCTTTATATCTGTTATTGTCCCTGTATTCAATGTACATTCGTTCATGCGATGTCATAAAAGATGTTGACGTCGAATTCCCATGTTTTGTCATTTTTACCATGATACCTTGTATGTGGCATAATTCCAATATATTTTGTCATTTTCGCATTGATAGGTTGTATGTAGCATAATTCGAATATATTGTCATTTTCGCAATGATATCACCGTTAGTATGATTCATGTGTGGTTGTTTTTTATTCAAACAGTGAACCATGTTGCAAAATACAAATAATTCTGTATAATTCATTTATGCTTGTTTTAGTCCAAAAATAAATGTGGCAAGACCCTAGTAAAGGTATTTGGTGCAGCTCAGCTCATCGAATTAACCTTGTTTATAGTCCAAAAAATGAAACGTGTGTCAATACCCGAATACCCAAATAAAGGTCTTTAGATTTGACCTCGATTGTTGTACTGCATAACATGGCTGGCCCATGTAAAGGTCAGGGGCGGTGAGTTTCTGACGGACTAGAGTTGTTCTTAGGCTTTAGGTATATGCACATTCTTACGCTTAGATTTTAGGTTTAGATATATGCTTATAATACAGTTCCATTCCTGTTATTTACATTAGCCGCATGGCTGCTCAGATATGAGATGGACTGCTGGGATAGGTGATCAGCGAGACATGAGCAAGTTTGGATATGTGCGCGACGTTCAAATTTGAGTTTCGTTCAATTTTCTCTATTTTATCTACGGTTATAGTTGTGGTTTAGTGGAAATGTTACACAATAGTTTTTATTTTGCAAAACAATTTTTATTTCCAACATCAAATTCACATTTCTGCTGAACAAATCCATAAACAAATGAAAGAATATACGCGTAAAAAGTAATTCATACAGCAATTGCAACTGTACAGAACACTGCACAGAAATTATACTTCGAAACCTCCCCTCCCTAAAGTATACTGAAGTGCACCTATTTCCACAATTGAAATTTTATAAACACAAGGTCACAGTTTTGTATGAGTAGTTTTGTATGCTCATATTCAATTCATTCGTTTCAACTATTGTGTACTATGTTCAATTCTGTCTGAAAGCGCATATGAAACAAAAATCCAACGATAAAGGTGTATGCGAAAAAATATATGCTCTAGTGTATATGAAACGGATTAATAAAGATTTTGTTTTAAATGGCGTGCAATTCATATTTTCTGAGCAGAAATGGCGGGCGAGCAGGTAAAACAAGTGTCATAACTAAGAATATTTGAAATTAATATACCTATCAAAGTTCTACCTATCAAAGTTTAAAATATATCAAACATAACAAGCAATACGGAATGATCTTTGTCTTTGTCTGTATACTGCTTGTTGGTAGATCCAAAAAATCGAAGACCTGAAGCAAAAAGCCGACTGCTGCACATATTTTAGCAACTCAAGAGAAACTAATAAATACATTTGGTAGACTTTTAAGAGAGTGTACAAACACGGACGACATTTTAAACCTAGGAAATCCTTCCAAAATTTTAAGTTCCTAAAATTTTCGCACAAAAGTGTTTCTATAAACATGGTGCAGCCGGAAGTGAAAAGGGAGAGACAGAGTCTCCAAACTGCCGGTACCCCTGGCAGATGTTCTGCCGAAGCCGGTGACAGACCTCCGGTTGTATGCTGGTTTCTAACAATTTTTAAACTATGGACATTCTTTATAAAATTTTAGTGTTTCTAAAAATAAAAATTTTATTGAAATACCAATATTTCATGTCACTGCGTTTTGTGTGATTCAGTGCGATTCTTTTCAATGCACTTGCCAACGCGCTTGGTTGTCGAATTTTGTTTGGGAGCATAACATTGTTTTTTGGAGATACGCCCACTTTCTGTACAACCTGTAACAGACAATCGTCAACAAATAAAAATTTGGGCGTTACCAAAACAGCAAAAATTCCGTAGCCAAGTATATCTGAAGGAGCCCTAACACTTTTAATCTTGAAAAAAGTTTTAATTTTTGCCGTGTAATCTGCAAACACTTTCAGTTTCGAGCTGGATGTCGGTTTTTGCAGAAACTGGGTATTCGGCCAGACCCTGAAACTGACAATTTTGTCGATTTATAATAAAAACTTTGTTTTGATGCTCAAAAATTAATATTTAAATTTCTGTGGAACTTTGCTGCTGTATTCAGTATAAGTGTTAAAAAGTTGGGTGTGACTCAGGAACCGTTGAAAATGTTTAAAAAGTGAACCTGTCTTTGCTGCCGATCGCTGTTTTGAATTTGAAAACAGTCTCTGTTGGCTGAGCTGTGGAAAAGTCGTGTGTCTGAATCGAGTTTGGCTTCGTAGACATCCTGCAATATTGGCTTTTGTACATTTTCTTTCCGCAAGCTTAGATTTTGGCTTTAGTATTCGCATAGTCTTTTGTTAAGACTTACCCAAGCCTCAGCCTAATCATTTACCTAGGCCTTTGCCTAAGCCTAAGCGTAATTCTTAACCATAATTAAATGCAATGGGAAGTGTACACGAGCGGAAATATACAAAAAACATTCCGTGAAAGAATATAGTTTTACCTAATCTCCGGTGATAAGTTTCGACGTCTTTCGTAGTCATGTAAAATTCCTAGATGCTCCTACTGAAATTGTAGCTCCTTGATATGCTCACTTGGTTACGGGCCTGTTTTGTTTTACCGCATAACAGAGATTCCAAATACGGTTCAGATTCTTATCTAGCGTTTATAACTGCAGAACCTTTACAAAGCTGTGAAACTTTGTATTAAAATATCAACTTACTCCAAACGTCTTGTGGTATTTCGGAGGAATGAAATCGTTTTTCTGAAAATATCTTGTTTCGTACGTTGTATATCTGCGATTTGCCAGTTGCTAAAGTTTTAGTTTCTGACGGTACAAGAATGTTGTTTCTGTTTCGTTTAAAAATCAGGTTTTTACTAATCATACTTGTAAATCATCAAGTAATTTCCTGGTTTTTTATAGCGCAATAGTTGATTTCATATTGATCAGACATACAAAAGCTTAAACAGTATAAAATAGCAATTTTCTATGGCGCAGTGAATGTATGTTTACACAAAATTGTGCGCTATAGTAAACTGCAGGAATTCCAATTTCGGTTATTAAATTCCGATAAAATTTGGGTTCCAATTCTGATTCCGACTAATTGCTATTCCGATGCTGGAATTTCGTTTTTTCGGTTATAATTTTTAAGGTGATTGACCTTAAATTTTGTCTGTTCTGCATTCGTTTGCACTAATCTGTTTACTTCCGAAAATACTAGCACTTTTTATATGAAAGCGAATTATTGCTCTGCTGATAGAGTTTAAATACTAAAACTTAAACTCTGATTTCGATTCCGACATAAAAATTTGAGTCCCATTCCGATTCCGCATCTGACAATAATACATACTTCAGTTTGGAACCTTGATAGACTCCTTAAAATACATTCAGAAAATAAATAATGTGCTGAACTTACTGCATTCACGTTTCGCTTTGTAGTTATTAATCTCGTCCTTTTGCGGCAGGGTTGCTTCCTCATCCATTGATTTGTTTGCCGAAAAAACGTTTGTCATGCAATCTTGTTCTAAATCCTTTGTTGCGACTTCCGGTTTTAAGACTTAAACGAATTTCACTTTCGCTAAATCATGTACAATCTAATATTCGTTTCTCTGGCGTTCACTAAACTTTAATGACACGCTGCTATAGTTTAAAATTGGTTCGAGCCGGATGAAAAGTTTGGCCCATGTTACTTTAAGGGGCGTCCAGGTTTCTGATGGGTCTACAAAAAAGGTTTAGATTCTAGATTACATTTTTTGCTTAGTCTTAGGCTTAGACTTAGGCTTACTAAATCATTTTTGCAATGCTTAGGCTTAGGATTAGGAAGATCTGCTGTTACGCCGCTCAAAGTAACATTGGCCAAAGTATTATACATTGCTTGCGAAGCTATTGTTTTCAAATTGAAGATTCAGCGGCTGAGACCGACTTGCTTATATCAGATTATAATCCGACATATCATTTAATCTACCAGTATCTCAACTCAGAAGAAACTATAACTTCGAAGCTTACCAGGTTTTTTTGGCATTAGCAATCCGGTGTATTTTTTATTACTAATGCTAGGACCACAATTATCCATATTTATATTCACCAGCGGGATCGCGAACCAACCAATAGCTGACGGTTTTAATTTATCTAAATGCGGGTTATTGGATTTAAGTTTACGTATAGCACGTTAAAAAGACATTCTGCTTCAATAAAACAATGAAGTGCGCTAGTTTTGAAGTCAACAAAACAAGTTAATGCTTAGGTTTCAGCTGATCCTTTAGTTTAGGGGAAGGCATAGGCAAAGGCTTACGGTTGAGCTCAGAAACGTAAAGTTTCCCAAGAAATACAAAGTTTTAAGCAACAAAATGAACTCAGCACTTGTCAGAATGACTAAAGCTAATTTGGAACAAACACAGGAATGGTTGATTAGCTAGATATTATGGAGTTAGTTTTAAATATGCAAATTTACCAACATTAGCACAGCTGTGTGGTGTTACAAAATTTGCATTTTGGTTTCCAGAGTTCATGAATTTTGTAACGTTCATTCGATAATTTATGAAACAGTGTTCATTGTATGCTACAGTTTTCGAGTAGCTGTTTATTGCGACTGGTTTTGGTACCGCTGTAAATTTTACTAAAATTTCAAATATCTTCATATAATCCACAGGGTAAGTATATTCAGTTTTATTTTACATTAGTGTAATTACCGACGAGAACATGCTCTTCTTCCGAACTTAGGTATTAGCATTATACTTTTTGACTATTTCGATGCCGTCCGGCGCCGTAAGGCACTGTACGACTTTTATCTTGCAGTGCCATTTCTCAGTCATGTGACTCCCGTGATTAATGATTGCCGTCGGAATTTACCGTGGAAGCAATTTTCCACCGGTAAATAGAATTCATGCGTAAATCTTACAAAATACAATCATTTTCAGTGCGGAATTAAAATAGATTGAATTTTTAGACTGTCTAATGAAAAATATGGACAATTTAAAAGAAAGGAATATCATACAGAATGGATTTTAGGCACCGATGTCGAAAATCCTATAATAAATCGTCGCCAATTTTTGTTTACTTATTTTTCACTTAGCTTCTGTCTCCATAATCTTCGAACAGGCTCAGAACAAATCACATTGTCTCAAAGCACCAGTATATAACCCTTGGAGAATATATTAACATAGCGTAGACGTTCGTAACTTCTTATCGGATGTTTGTCCACTAGAGTATTAAATTTACTGTACGGCTTTACCTACTTTTGCAGGTCAACCCTTGGAGAGGAGCATGAGCTGTCTCGCTGAGACAGTAAAGTGCAGTTGCCTGAATACTCGTGTACATTTGTTTTTATTCGTTCCTCTCCGAAAGCGTTTAACCGTGCGTCTGTATTGTTTGCAGGTCAAACCTCGAACACAAAATCAGAGAGTAACATGAGCATTGATCAAAATCTGGCAAAACTTGCGAGCACTGGTACTGGTCCTATTGGCGCTATTCTTGATTGCAAGTAAGGATTTTTTATATTCACTGCGAAAATTGTTCTTTTGAGTATACATGTTGGAATGGAATACGTGATTGTCGACTTGACAATCAACTTAGCTTAAAGTAGTGGGAGTTAGAAAGCCCAACCTCGATGGGGCGGCGAACTATTTGGAAAGAACCCCTGTGTAAACGTGGCGACATAACTTAGCTTAAAGTAGTGGGAGTTAGAAAGCCCAACCTCGATGGGGCGGCGGACTATTTGGAAAGAACCCCTGTGTAAACGTGGCGACATTTAAATGTTCGAGGTGTTGCTAATATATACATATCAGGGTGCAATTGGAATTATAAAATACCGAAAACGGAACCGGAAAGGTAAAAAAATACCGGAACCGGAGCCGGAAAACAGACAATTCTTGTTACCGAAAAATTAATTTTAACGCCATTTTGGCGCATTTAACGGTGTAAACACACCATTTAGAATACCAAAATCTTGAAGCAAATGCAGTAGCTGGAAACGTATGATCAATTATGACACAAATTGAAAATTTTGGTAACGCAGATTTAGACAATTTTAGAAGAATAAGTTACAATAATATGTCAAGTTTTCTTAAATTTTGGAATGGGTAAAAAATTTTCATTACCGAAAATACCGGAAAATTCCGGTGAAAAAATACCGGATTTACAATTTAGTAAACCCCTAGAAAACTTGTTCTGAGAAGGGCTGTTTTTATATGCTTAGAGTCAAACATCGGATTGGTGCGCTACATGGATTCAGTTACGTAGCTGCAGTGCTTGCCATTGTGTATTTCATAAATGGATTGAACGCGAAACACTGTTTTTTGCAATTCTTCACGGCATCAATGTGTTTTCTCGCTGGACCGGAGGAGTTGTACAGCAATGTTTCGAAGTTATTTTGCCGCTGTGGTAGATACACCAGAAAAACAGGAGACGGCTTGAAAGCTCTGTTTATGAAATGGATCTGTGAATTAATTATTCATATTGCGGCGGGTTGCTATTTTACTACACATTCGTTTACTATTGCCCGTGCACTCTGGAACTCGATGTGGTGGTTACTCCATGCTGAATTGCAAGGAGGCATCTGCTAAATTGGAAAGTTGTATAATATGAAGACCGTTTTCAGCATATTGTGGCAAGGTACACCATCAATTAGCGAACTATTTTTGTGTTCGGTTTTAAAGTTATGGAGTACACAAACCATTAATAACCAAAGTGATTATATATTTCCTGTTGTTAAAACAGTTTAATGGTGTTCGGTAATCGCAAATATCAGGTGTACAGTAGGTTTTAACCGGATGTCGGAACCGGGAACGGACAGATGTCGTTTTTTGCCGGATATTAAATAGGGATGTGCCGATACCAAAATTCTGCCGATGCCAATACCGATGTTGCACCATGCTTAATAAACAAATAGGACACTACATTACATCAGTATATGAAGGCTTAAACCGTAACCAACATTAACGATTAGAATTTTATGAGAACAGTTCATTTCAGTTAATGTGTTCAAGCACAAACGCAAAAGAGGTAACAGTTTTCCCGACCACACACACTGATATGTTCCCAGAAATGAAACTGATAGCATTCCAACTGACT
This sequence comes from Enoplolaimus lenunculus, assembly GCA_030248215.1. Lineage (NCBI taxonomy): Eukaryota > Metazoa > Nematoda > Enoplea > Enoplida > Thoracostomopsidae > Enoplolaimus > Enoplolaimus lenunculus. The sequence goes on from JASANG010000827.1 coordinate 34,114, forward strand.
TATATGCAACAAAGAATCAGGAATTTTTGCAGCGCCGATGCCGATGCCGATACTCACGAAAAGTGCCGATTATTACCGATGCCGATGTCGATTAATCGGCACATCCCTGATATTAAACCGGATCTCGATATCTGGTCGATCTTTGTTTGACATATAAATGTTAAGATCAACAAGATCGTGAGAAATCAGGATATGGATGTTGTACATTTAAAAGTTTTAGCAACTGCAAACAAGCAATGCATCATTTGTCTGTATTTGTGACCCGTAGATACCAGCTCGCGCTGATGTCTGAAACTCAGCTGGTGATATTTTTGTTTGTATGTACGAATTTGAACGTTTTTAATACTAGTATTAAACTTTTGATAAAAAGCTGTTGTTGAGTTGTATCAAGTTTTACATGTGTCCGCCGTCTGAGCGAGTCGGTTTACGATATTTCTACTGAACTAAACCTTACATCTATACTACGTATACAAATTTTTAGAAAGCTAAAGGCAAGATAAATCGAAGTCTGCCTTAACTTGGGTTAAAAAGACCCACTGTCGGAGCTAAGTTTTATGCACGTTTATAAAGTGTGCCCATCAGTGACCATATTTGTATTTATTGCAACTTATAAAACTTTGATTCGGTTTCAAGAAATAAAGCTAATACATCATTGGCTGAACTTTGCAAACTATAGTTTGCAAATCCAGCATCAGTTTTGTTTGCGCAAAATTTACCGATCTTTAGTTACAGAATTTTTTACTCAGTTTCCGCCATGCGACGAAATATTTCCGGTATGTACATAAAAAAACTGAACGATATTTGTGCGAAAATTTGCAAGAAATACTACTAGTTATTCGATGTGTATTTATATATTTATTACTGGCATCGTCCGACCACTTAACCTGTCGGATAAGGCTTGGTCTGCCATCATTCTCCTCCTGCTGACGTGGATAAAGCTTACTGAGATCTGATGTTGTTTGCTGCACGGTAAAAAAGCATAACTTTCAGCAATTGTTCTTGAATATTACTGTTTTACGTGTAGAGGCAAGGCGAATGAAATCTGAATTTGATCAAAGTAAGCAACATTTCGCGTTTTGTTTTGCGTTTTACTGCATGTATGTGCCGTAAGAGTGAAACAGTTTGATGAATAGATTGTGGCTAGTTTCGTTTCCTTTAATACTGTTGATCTACGCTGCACATGTGCCCGTTAGATTTTCCTGTTCGATATATTTCATCACAGAAAACTGTTTTACAGTGCAAGACAAACCAACCGAAGACATATACGCGTTTGTCGACGATCACACAAGTGAGGTTTTAGCCCTTTTAGAAGTTTGTAGTAAATATTGTAGCTTGTTTCACGCGGGCACTACACGTTTTCTAGAGTATAGATCGAACTGTATGACAGTCGTTTTATTCTGGCAACAGTTTTGCATTGTTTTAAAATTTTACAGATCAATTAAAGAATATTGTCTACATATTTATAGTTTAAGACTTAAACTCACAGGCTTAGCAGATATGGTGTACATGCTGGCTAAGATTTATACTTAGGTTGGGGATTAGGTAACCATTTTTGGAAACATAAGCCAAAGCCTGTAGGGAAAAGTGTGCAAAAGCCCTCTGGTATTCCCAAGAGGGGTTTTGAAGGACAACGTATAACGTGTTTTTCTGTATAAGGTCTTGTTCTACAGGAATTACCAAACAGATTTCTTTTGAAACTATCCAACATGTTTCGTGTTTAAGAACCAGATCCTGCGGAATTATGCAATCGACGGCATAGTTATTCGGCTGTAGAAACTAAAATTCAAAACCGTTTGAACAATTCTGTTGAATCAGGCGTACCTGAAAAATCGAAATCTGATGTTACGACCAAATTATCAGAAACAGCTCCTATTGCGAGATTTCCCTGTGATAAACAACGACAACCCGAATTAAGTATACAACACCGAACTCGTGCAAATACTGATAAAAAAGACGGGATTATTCCAGCTGCTGAAGGCACAGCAATTAAAGGAACTAATCCGTATTGCTATCGTAATCAAAATATACTTGTCACTCCAAATCAATCGGATCAAGGTGTCGTTAACAGTACCGTTCAACCGGTTAAACATATAATACTAAAACATAACAAAGACCGCAGGAACATTGATAATGTTTGTGTACGTATATTACATTTACCTTTTGATCGCAATTAACCACTATGGAGTCGTGGTTTGGATGTATGTATCGCAGTGATAACTTCGATTTTCAGAAAGTTTTATTGTAAAATCAGTTTCTTGAGTTTGTATTCACTAAAAATGATTTCGTCAATTATGCAATTGTGTTATTTGCATATGTTTCAGCGATACACGCATATTTGTCTAAATGCGACGACTACGTGAAAACAGTTTACTACTAGTGCCCAGTGCCAACAATTCGTATAAAATTGTTATCTTCAGGTTGACATTTCTAACAGCGAATTTTGGGATGGCGATTTTACAACCGATTCTTTGAAATCTGTGATCGAAAATCTCAATTTTGGAGAATACAACGAAACAACTGGTATCTACTACGATCAAGCAAAATTATTTCCAAAAGATTTCTCTGCTAGTAACACATTTCGTGCCATCGTTCCTGATAAAAAGTCAAGATACGTAATTATTAATGCCATTACGAAGTTAGAACCTGGCTGCCCTGGTAGTTGTGTGCGAAACGCTGCGAAAGTGGAACTTCTTGGTTGCAACCCTCTACTGTTATTTCTTTATTTTACAACATCGATGCGTAATGCCATCGAATCGGCAGTTTCAAATGAAATCAGAAAGTGAGTGCCGGTTTTCAGTCAATATTTTTGTTATTTTTCTTAAACAAATCACATCCTTTTCTGCTTAAATCAATAACTATAAGCATATAAAAATGAATGCCGGCTTCGCTAGAAAAAATAGGCATATATTAGTATCCGGCCCAGGTATTAAATCCGTATTTTCCACCAAATTTCCCGTATTCCCGGTGTTAATATTTAGAGTTTCAAAAGCTGCAGTTAACTAGTTGATGATTAAGTATGGTTTGTGCTATTTTTACCTCGCGTACGATGCTAACGGCCGTATGTTTAAAACTTTGACGATAAACCTTGAAAAGGCACAGGGTAACCAGCGGCGAATTAGAACAGAATTTGATAGACATATATTGGATCTTGGTTTCAGTACAAAACTGCAGGAGCACTTTGGAAATCTGGACAGTGTTTTTGAAGAAAATTTCGAAAACTTGCGCCTTATGTACCAAACATATGGATGTTTGAAAGCTGTTGACCCATCAATCGAAATGGCGGAAGCTCGTTCAGTTGTCGTTGATCAGTTGCGCTGCAAAGTAAAGGAAACATCGAAGGGTTTGATGGAATACTCAAAGACATTGCGGAATTCGGTATATTTTTGTGTTAGTTCACATCTTTTTCGTTGTAGCACTTTTATTTCTACTACTTGTAGATAGAATTCAAAGTTTTACAATTAACTTGGGATCACTACATTAGCAAGGAGACAGACATCATTTGCTTAGATAACACATTGTCAAACGATATACCAGCGCAAGCTCAAATTGTGTGACAAATTGTCTTTTTTATAGTTCGCAGTCGGATCTATCACGATGCATCAAGACTACATTGATCTAGTGTTTTTGATTCAGGTTTTTGCTAAAATTTTCATGCTATTCAGCTTTAAGCCAAAGTTTGTTCTGGTTCAAACCGTGCTAGTTGTATATTCGCTTTACAGCTAAAAGAAAGTTCTGCAAAGCGTCGGCGGATTAGCAAAAAACAGAGTTTGAATCAGTCTCCAGTTGCCGAACATACAAATCTCAAACAGGTGAAAGTTTACCGCTTAAAAACAAACGTTAAAATCCCAGCTCGGCGATATTTTAATCTCTTGTCAGTTGAAGTTGAGCTGTGGTGGGTAGTTCTAATTCGCAATGGATTCTATTGTTCAATGAACAATTTGTTGATTAAATCTAAAGTTCAAGTGCAAACAATATTTTAAACTGTGTCTCAATTTTGTAATGTTACAGTAACCTGTGGGCGGAAGTATGTGACGAGCACTTGCAAAATTAAATCATGCGATAATGAGTACACAGTTGTCAAAGTTCAAATTCCTATTATGGCTGAATATTGTATCTATATTGCCGATTACGGTAGCATGTATAAGAATTTTGCCGCACGGCATTTGTAATAGAACAGGTACGTCTTTTTATAATGATTCTAGTTGCCAATTGAACGTGCCTTCAAGGCGAGCAATGTTTTTACAAGCAAGATACGTTATACAGCTGTTATAGTAAGCGCTCTTTTTGCTAAGGTGCCGCCAAAATTCCCGTTTTGGTGTAAAACATTCTCTTCGATGACAAACACCGGAAAGGGTTATATGGTGGGTAATATTTTAAAATCAAAGTGGTGCCAAGAGTTAGGTTTGGTGTTGTATTTATTTTACACTGTCCGGCACTGGTCGAAAATGCGGTATCGAAGAGGTTTTCCGTATTTTGTAATTAAAGTAGCACCCTGCTGTCATGGGAAACACTGTCATATTTACAGAAAACCAGAATTAGTGATGAGGCTAACCAAAGACATTCCAGAACGAAACCAAATAGCATGTCAGTTAACCAAGCAGTTAGTGGCACGGAATGGAAAGTTGAACATAAGTCCGCTAAGAAAAATAGTCAACGTACTACAAAGAAAAAGGATACTGGCAGCGCCATTCCAAAAGTATGTGTGTCAAAATTAATATTACAACTTTTTTTGTTTTCTGCTTCTCGTTAAAGATCAAAATTATATAAAAATTAGTCCCCCGGGCATATTGGCTTCTCCGGACCAATTTCAGGTAAATTCGTCCGCCCGGACTAATTTTCCTGCGAAAATGACTTCGTCGCAAAGAACGATTTTAGCAGCAACATTAGTAACCTTCAAGAAATTTAGTTCGTTTACGAAAATTTGCGTCTGGTTTGTTCGGTAATTGGAAAACAAAGTTTTTCCTTTTTAGCAGATAAACAGTACAGCGCAATCAAGTACTACTTGCAACATTGATTATACAGCGCAATGTTTTGTACACTCGACGTCAGCCCAAAAAATGCCGAAAATAGAATTAAAACGGTCAAATGCCATGATACAGCATTCTTGTGACCCAAATATTAACCATCCATTTGGGACCTCAACTCCTATACAAGGCTCGCCTGATGTTCATCGTTCGAACACCGTAGGTGCGTTTATAAATATAGTATAAAAAAGTTTTAAAAAACTTTGAACGTCATTGGTTTTTATCTTAGCGAAATGATGCTTGTGAATAAATAATCTAAGACATAAATATAAAAAATTTGTTATTTTAGTTACTCCTATTTTGGAGCATGTCAAGACGCGACTATGGAATGTAACACATGATACCAGCTCTGCCAGCGATTTAATATCTGGTAAAGATATTTTTTACCCGTGATATACTGCTAGTTGTCTCAAAACCTAATGTATCTATACATTTAAAGATTGTAGCAAGCGCCGAAACTGAAGTGTTTTTGAAACACTAAAAAGATGGAATGTGTCTCAAAGTTCGACCCATCTTACTTTGTACTGTTTTTGCTCAGGCTAAGGCCTAAATGCATACGGCATTATCCTTTGACAGGAGTATGGTTTTACAGCTGTTACGACCCTCAACGACATTGCGCAAGTTCTATTGAAAACGACATTTGCATAGTTTTTGTTTTATTCCAGACATTGCAACTGCTATGAGTACGGACAGTGCTAACTTGTTACAACCAGATTTTTTTCTGCAGGAAGGTATGTGATGGTGTTGATTTTGGTTCGTGTTTTATTATGGCCATGGTAAATCTTAAAATCGATATTGCTGTAACGAAATACGTGATTGGTTAGCATGGTTAACTATGCCAAAATAATATTCCGTAAAGCGCAGCGATAGTGACAAGGATCGCACAAATTTTAGAACCTGAAGTCTACACCAGTACCGTATTGTAGTGTTTAACATTTTATTTATGTATAGACCAGTTGGAGACGTTGTGTGATGGGATGCAGAAAGCTATCATTCCGAATGATACAAAAAATGAAATCGTGGAACAGTATCATAACGATGCTACAGAAAAGAAAGCTCACCAGTCTGCTGCAGGCAACCATTTTACTACGAATTATGTACAGAACGAAACTGTGGAGCAGTGCCATAACGTTGCTACAGAAACGCAAGCTCACCAGTCTGCTGCAGGAGACCATTTTACTACGAATTATGTACAGAACGAAATTGTGGAGCAGTGCCATAACGTTGCTACAGAAACGCAAGCTCATCAGTCTGCTGCAGGAGACCATTTTACTACGAATGATGTACAGAACGAAATTGTGGAACAATATCATAAAGTTGCTACAGAAACGCAAGCTAACCAGTCTGCTGCAGGTGACCATTTCGCTAATGCTTTAATAAATTATGGTTGCGTATGCCTGATATCAATCGGTAGAATATATCGGCGGTATCACACAGGACTAATATGGTCACTGATTTACGTAAATGATAAAGGTATATACGTTTTTATTAAACTAGAAATTATAAGTTCTTTTGAATATGGTAGCTATATGTTACAGACCCAACGATGAAGAAAAGTCTTGCATCAAACGGTGCTATACAAAACCAAAATTGTGGCACCAACAAAATTGGGTTGAGCTTTTCTGATATGTCGTTAAACGATGGTGGGCAATGTCAAGACGAACATAAATTTCTGAATCATGACATTAGTACCGCGCAAAGCAAACCATTGTTGCAGGATGACATCGGGGGTGAGTGCATCGAAAATATATAGTTTAATAAATATAATCTGTACATGAAAAACTAGCACGAGATTTGAGGACCCTTCATTAACTAAACATTTTAAGCTCAAAAATCCTGCTTCATGCTAATCAATCTCATAGTTTCCGAATTTAGGCAGTTTTCCATGGGTGAAAAGGCAATAGACACATATAAAGATAGATACGAGACTATTCCTGTGAAAGGCTCTTTTTGTAAAGTGTAGTACAGTCCACTACGTTTTTTAATTCGAATGTTTATAGATGTGGTTGAAACACCAGTCAAAACTAAAACGAAAATAAAAGAAAATCAAGCGCCGGTAAGACTGCCGATTTTGCTTGTGATTATTGATTTCTTTGGTGTGCAGTTTACTGCATCAGCTTCTGAAACCTAAGAGTAGTCGCATCCAGGAAAACCTGGTTGGCTTTCTGTCAAAAACAACCTGATTGAACGCTGGCAGCACCTGGTTTTTTATTTTATTCGGAAACATTTATAACTAATTGAAGCATGGTAAATTTGTGCGCTTTATTGTACAAATTTCTTTATTTTTATTTTTCGCAAGTTCTGAGATTATAGGTTTATGTTTGGTATCCAGAATCTCCAATTGATGTTCTCAAATTGGATCTCAAAACGGTCCGTCGTTTAAATTGTCCAACTTCGAGTGGTTTTTGGGAATCACACAAAAGAATAGCGGGTAAATGTGAATTGGATAGTGACGAAGTAGACTGGACACAAACACTAGTTTGTGGGAAAACAGGACAAGAATACCAGAGCACACTATTTCGGCAGTGTGGATTTCAGCGTGCACGTGCTTCCAATTATATACAAATACTTCATGATGGAAAAAACCACTGGGTTGCTGCTGCGCGCATGAATTCAGTTATATATTTAGCGGACAGCTTAGAAAGCGGTGAGATAGCACCATTATTGTTGCAACAGATCGAAGAATTATTTAGTAAAAATGACACCCAGGAATCTCTACCGATAGAACAGTTGACTGTCCAGCAGCAAGAAGATTATGTGGACTGCGGAGTTTTTGCAATTGCAAACGCTTTTTCATGGGCACTTGGGCAAGATCCAAGCCAGAACGTGTATGATATTTCTTTAATGCGTGAACATCTCATTAAGTGTCTTCGAATTTGGCAGGTGTTACCGTTTCCTGAAATTACGAAAATTTTCCCAGCTGGTTCATTTTGATAAAGCCCTATTCACCCGTGCAAGTTTTTGCAGCCTAAACTTGCCCGTGTAAAAAAACTTGCATGCGAAAGTTCGGCCACAAATCTTTGATTAATTGTAATATTCCTGTGCAAATATTTTCATCTGAGAATAAAATTTGTGCAAGTTGTAGCTGCAAGTTCTCGCTCAAATACTGGCACTTGTGAATAGGGCTTAGTATCTGGCAAATATTCTGTCTAATGTAGCGGGACTCATCAACGTTGGACGAAACTTACGGAACATTTATTTGATTTTTTTGTACATGTTTTATAGTGCATATATTTACCATGCTTCAAACCAGACCAGGTGCGGGCAAACTTGAAAGAGCTAAAGATTAATAGAATGGATTTTGTACGTACAATTTGTTTTTGTGACACAAAATTTGAATTTGCAAACTGGAGCTTTAAAGAATGAGCAATACAAAAGATGCTTAAAGATGGGGCTTGTACGTTTATATATTGCCTCACAGGGGCATCCAGTTTTCTTTGAGAATTGGACATCTCCTCGTTTTTGAGTCATATATCAATGCTGAGAGTGGGGCTTATGCATAAAGACAACCTTTCCGCCGTCGGAATCTATAACAATAACCCGACAACTCGTGAACTGACGGCCCAACATGTGTGAATTCCCGGCATACCTGACAAATTGTCGCCTTCACAGCTCGTAGGCATCGACTTAGCGCTTTCTTTATACTTATACCATTTTTACGGCCCTGTTCTTTCACAGTGGCCCGAGTTGTCAATCGGCGACTTGTATAGTGATGCCTATCGTCCCTAAAGTTTAATTATTGGCCTATGTTATATTTTGTGTGCGAATTTTCATGACTGTACTCTGTTCAATAAAAATGAATATAAAATTTTACAGAACGAAGCCGAATTTTGCGACATGACAGAGCACTTGCTGGTTATAATGTTACAGTTGGAAAAACAGTATGCATTTTTAATTTTTATTACTAGTATAGCAGAATATTGTTTTAGCGTTCTTGTTTTTCGGTGTTCTGCGTCTTTTGTTTATTTTATATGCTTAATTTAAATGTCCGTTCAAGGCTGCAAGCTTGACGTTTTGTTCAATACAAGTGCTCCGCAAAATTTTAATACGGTTGAAATAAAATTCAAAACCGATCTTCGAATGACATTTTTGGCTTTAAATAAAACACGCTTGGCCATCGGCGCAGGCCACGCTTTGGGATAAAAAAACTTGCTGATATTATATTTTGTACTTTTGGACCGAAGGCTAGTGTAAAGAACAGGGGCGGAAGCATATTCCTAAACCTTAAGTCTAAGCCTAAGCGTAGGCGTAAAGCATATTCCTAAGCTTAAGCCTGAAAGCTTAAGCCAAGGAAAAAATACTTTAAACCGTAAGCTTACTCTGTTGCAGTCCCACAGAACAGCGTTCTGCCTCTGATCTTTACATGGGCCAGACCGAATACGGTATATAAAATCCCCCACACTTGCAACTATAGCTTTTTAACATAAGGCTATAAAGCACTGTTAAAAGACTTCCGTATCTTGCCATTTCAGATACGGAATTGATTATCTAAGACACTGCTTTCTAACAAACGCTGACGAATTGAAGGCAGATTTCAATTGGAAGGTGTCAGCTAAGCGCGAAAGGCTTGAATGTTTCTTGTGCCGTGAAATCCGGACATTCATTGTGCAACCTTCTAAAAAACGATATGAAACCATTGTTTGTGGAAATTACATTCTACAAAATCCAGGTTGCACGGTCCAGGATGTTTTTAACAAGTGCCGCCCTAAGGTTTACTTTCGCAACCGTGACGCAACAAGATATCTGCTAAATGGATTGCCAATTGCTGTGTTTTATGAAAAACACTTAAACGTTCATTTAGTTGCGCCCATATCTGACATAAAACAGTCAGTTGTAACAATTCGGTCCAAGGTTTCGGAAATTCAATCAACAAAAATAGCATCTAAGTTCAAAGAAATCCCGGTTGAATTTCTGCGTAAATTGTGTAAATTAGTTCCTCAGCGACAGCGTTGTGTCATAAAATATGCGGCCATGAGTTCACGAAATTTGACTACCCGCGAGTTTAGAGAAGTTGGTATTTATAGAACTGCAGCTATAGAAGCTAGCATTATGTCTGAGATAAAAAAAATGGAAACATTAACAAATGAATATAACAAAGTTGTCGAGACTCAAACTATACCTATCTTGAGTCAGGATCGTTTAATTCGTTATATTGACGAGCAGGTTGAATACGTTGCTTCAGGTGGCTTGCTTAACTGCTTGATTAACATGCCACAGCAAGCGTTAGTTAGAGCAAATTCTCTTTCGAATGATTTAGTTAGCTCACTTGAAGACTGTGAAATTCAATTGCTTTGCAATATTGCAAAGATTACTCCCAATTTTTGGACAAAAGTGTTTGAAATACTTGACAATGACGACTCTGTTATTGGCGATATTGTCTGTCTTGTTTATGATTTTGCGTTAACACAAGATGCTAAAGTTGCAAATGCTGTAGTTAAACAGGCACGTAATGTGTTTTCGATGCGTAAACTCGATTGTGTTCCTGACAGTAAGGCGATGACGAAAAAAATAGCAAGTATTTATTCAAACTCAAACGTATTACGTCAAGCAACTGTAAAATTGCGACTGCTGAATAATAAGTTACAGCCGTGCGAGGTAAATCGTGCTAGAGAGTTTGTACACTTCGCAAATTCTCTAAAACGCATAACTAATTTTCGAGCCCACGATTTGAATCAAATTGAAACCAAATTGGACACGTCCGATCGTCTTGCGATGCGTATAGTAATGATGCAGCTGTTTACGTATGCGGCGAAGCACCAGATTAACATCCCAAAGCCTATAAAACAGTTTGCGCACAGTCTCGGCTATCCGGAGCCTGTTCTACACAGTATGTTTGACGGGAATGTTTCAAATACGCAACTGCAATTACTTTTACGGGACGGAAGCGGAGATTGTTTGCGCAGCGCAGCTGAAAAGTTGCAAAAGGTTACTGTCCGTTATATAAAAAGGCAAAAGATAGCAACTTTCCACATGCTTCAGCGACAGAAGTTTATTCGTCCTAACGCGCAACCGAGATACCTGACTAGATTTCCTGGAATCGGAAAAGTTATAGAACATTACGTTAGGGCAAACAATACAGGAGCAGACAGTTACCGTAGGGATGGCGCTTTAGTTGTAAACTACAAAAGACGTATGGGAGGTCCATTTACGCGTAAAGTTACGTTCAAAAACATACAGAAATATCTTCATTGGTTTTACTATCCCAAGAAAATTTCATTGAGCACAATATTTTATTTGTGCTACCAGCGAAATAAACTTCGACATGTAATGCACCGGCATTATAACGAAGTAGACTTAAGCTTTCGTCGTAGCCGTCGCGCATTTACCGTGAAACCGTCAGTCGATAAGTACCTTAATAACGCCTGGTATCAGATAAAAGATTATGTGGAGTCTAAATGTGAATCAGCCATTCAAATAGCAATGGATGACGCAGCGGCAATTCGTACTGACACTCTCACAACGCATAATCAGCATCCTGTACTAGCACTGAAGGGTGAAGAACATCTCACAACTCGAGTAGATTATCAGAATCAGTTTCCGTCTGGACTTCAAGTGTCTAGTTATTTAATTCCTGAAACAAAAGCTCACCCGCAGAAAGTTGTCTGCGTTGTTAAACCTCGGGGATTATTTGAGAAGAGCGCGTGTCAGCATCATGCTGACAATAATGTTGTCGAAGAAATTGCAATAGAAAATCCTGATAAATTTTCTGTTTGGTTATATCGCCGCGATGGCGGCCCCTGTGAAGCGCCTAATAAAATCGAAGTGAAATTTTTATTAGCCCTTGACCATTTGCGCAAAAAGCACGTATTAACAATCCTAACCACTCGCTACCCTGGCGGGTCGTTTAGAAATGACGTGGAACGCGTTAACGGTGTGCTTAAACAAGCGGAAGCCCAATATTTTATGTTATCGCATAGCTTAGAACGTAATCATTATTTGCACACCAAGGCTGGACAATCATTGCTTAAAGCGAATAGCTACGTTGCGGCGAAACAATACATGAATCATGTACGGGGTACGCGTTATGGTAAAACTGAAATACAATTCATCTATGGTAACCAGCCAAAAATTAAGCGCAGCATTCTCAGATGTTTTTTAGTAGGAACAAAAAAACAGAAAAGAGATATGTCGGTGCGCTATCCAAACACTTGGAAACTACTTTCCATTGTAAGCGAGGTACAACAAACGCATGAAATACATTCGCTTGACAATAAGTACTTCTATGGTTTACGCCTTTGTTGTGGAACGAACACGCGTTGTCCGCATCCGTTGTGTCAAAAATATCGTTTATCTGACACCTACCGCAATAAAATGTAAGTTTTTAATCCACGGACCGCACATTAATCTGCCTAAAACGGCCAATGCTAAACATTTAAAAAGGCGCTTTAAAAACATAAGCATTACTCAATCAATAGCGAAACCTCAATAGGATATCACTAGACTAAAGCTTAAAGCATAGAGCGTAAAGAATAGCAAGCTACAGGATGCAACCTATCAAATGACTTTGGCTTAGGCTTAGGCTCAGCAGGAATAGGCTTAATAGGTCTTGGCTCAGCAGGAATAGGTTAATAGGTCTTGGCTCAGCAGGAATAGGCTTAAGTCTGGTCTCACACTATAAAGCGTAGTATTCTCAGGTTTAGGCTTTGGTTTAGGTTCGTTGTATTTGGGGGACTTTGTGCAAAACTATTAAACAAGTACCATTCAGTGATATGTTTGTAACGTTAGAACAATTTGTTTTTAAAGCTTTATAAAATCTTTTTCTAGACAACGGATAGCGGTTTTAAATGTTAAAAGTTTATATGTTCAAGATCATTTATCCCTTATTTTGTTTCTTTATAGCTAAGATATGCAGTGGTATGCCGGTGGGCCTCATATTTTCAAACAAATATGGCCTGTGCCTTCTGATCATCCTGCCTGGGGCTCACAATGCCAAGACTGCAAGGGACCATGTAGAGGCCATTTTTTACCGCGTAAGTTTGAACTAATTGCAACCAAGGGCCTATACCAATCATTGCCTATTGCACCCATTATTCCTGAAGGGTTTTCATATTTAGTCTGCAATTTGTACACTCGACTTTTATGCCTTTTGGTTATACCTCGGTATAGATCGTTTCAAAAATCTTTAAAAACACACTGTACCGAATTGAAATCCTAGCTCACGTACCATACAAAAACGTTGGAAATGTTTGGAACTATGCCGAACTATACATATGCTTCACATCGAAACCTGTTGTTTTTCAAATTCGGTATGATTTTTAGCTCATGAAGTTATTGCTGCTGCGATGCAAAATGATAAATTGAAAATGCGTGTTTACCCGTCGGTTCTTATTAAAAAACACTTTGATAACATAGTTTCTCAAAAGCCCCAGAGTGACCCTTACGTTGGTTCGAAGGAACTAGCAAAAAGATGCCGCCTTACTGTTGCTGAAACGAGGAATGAATTAGACAGTATGCATGCCATATATTTGAAAAGTTAGTGCCTTATAAAATTTTTATATATAACATTTTTTAATTGTCATTTCCCAGCTCGGATAAATAAGGGATAAATAAAAAATCAACATTATCTATTTTTTATTATGACAAAAACAGCATTTATTCTGCAACTGATCGGTTAAAACGACAGAAAGATAGAAATACATGAATCTGGACACTCATTTCATATATAGGTGAACTTTATTGAAAACAAATGCATCGTGTACATCGTTTAACTGTTTAATGTGCTTATTGCTTTGGCCACCAATGTATACAACAGGGCCGGAACAGAAGTATAAGCATATCCTGAGTGTAAGCCCAAGCCTAAACCGTAAGCGTAAGATTGAGCACATACCTAAGCCTAATCAAAAAAAAATCAACCCAAAAGCATAAGCTTTTACAGTCTCGCCGGACAACGTTCGGGTCCCCCGTTCGATACATGGCCCAATGTTTTTAAAGGACGTCGAAATGCAAGTATCGCAGTCGCCAGTGAAAAGGTTGGCTCTGAAGCAAAAGTGGGAGCCGTCAATAAAAAGGTTCGCACTGAAGCAAAAGTGGCAAAAGAAACCAAATCGAAAAAAAACACACGCATACTGATTGAAGAATGTGGTGATGACTGGCATACTGATCACGATGATTCGGACATAATTTACTCCGCATTTAAAGATATTGCGGAAATTTAGTCAGATATCTCCATTCAAAACAAAATATCGTTAAACATAATGAATCTAACTTGCGGAAATAAAAAGAATCCGAAAAACTTGTATTGGTCAACGCGATGCAAATCTGGAAAAATCATGTGACAGGAGTTATCGTGGGCTTTAAATATAAACTTAGACAAATTGATCAGTGTTGATCTTCAATCCTTGATGCGTAATGGGAATATAGAGCCATATTGCAGTGGACGTTGTTAAGACAAAATTGCAAAATGAAAATTTGTCGATGTAAGTACTTTGCGTCCTTAACACAAACATGGAGATATCAGATGTTAATATGTAGATGATTCTAAAACTGTCCTGTCATAACGGTAAATCGGGTTGCAAATCAGTTGGCGGATGCAAATTTAGAAGTTAGCGCAATTTTAAATCGTGTTCGTTATCGGTATTAATCAGTTGGCTGATGCAAATTTAGAAGTTAGCGCAAATTTTGACAGTCGTGTTCGAACGTTAGTATTAAATGTAGTTGGCGGATGTAAATTTAGAAGTTAGCGCAAATTCTGCACAATCTTGTTCCAACGCTAACATCAATCAGTTGGCGGATGCAAATTTAAGCCTTAGCGCAAATTCTACACAGTCGTT
>JASANG010003272.1:0-48696 GCA_030248215.1 Enoplolaimus lenunculus
AAGTGCTGTAATTGATAATGCTCCAGCTTCTTTAATCTATGCATTTAGTGAAATTGCTTTCAATGTGGAGAAAAAGACAAAAGAGCTTAAAAGAATAGCAAGCAAAACCGTTAGTTTGTCGCAGGAACGAAAACTACTGAAGCCCATTGTTGTGAAATACTTGATTAAATTTTATGACAAAAATTATGGCACGTAAGATGGCTGTAGTACCAGCTGATTGGTTGGAGAAAGCAAAATTCCAGCCAACAATTACACCCAATAAATGTCCAATACATGTGCAGCTTCATAACGAGTCCTCAGATATTGTAGGCGTGAATATGTTTCCAAAAACAATGAGAACAAAAGCAAAACTTATGATTGACCACTTAAAACATGTAAAATTTGATGAAAACAATAGAGTAGTATATGGTGATAAACGGGTTGGGTCAAATATATTTGATTTAGTAAAATATTTTGTTTCTGATGCAAATTTTTCACCACCCAGACCACTTGATTCTGAAGAGTTTAAAACACTATTGGGCCATGTTCCAGAAGCTGCCTTGGGTAGAGGAAGGATAATTAATGAAACAAAGCTAAATTGGAAAAAATTATACAAATAACACTTGTGTGGTTTATATTGCAATAATTTAATATAAAAGCAGAAATGAAAACTTGTCATTTCAAAATGGAGCATACAAAGTTTTGTACCAGTACTACTGGAGAAGATTTGGTTTTATTCAGATCAGGGTGGAGCGTATTCAGCAACTTTAACATTTGTGGTGCGCAGATTAATGGAATAAGATACAACTGTGTGGAACAGTGGTATCAAAGTGAAAAGGCATTATTTTTCAATGACGTTAAAACGTGGAATAAAATTATGAACACCTACAAACCTTCATTGCAAAAGCAATACGCTAAAGAGATCAAAGGATTTCATAAAGAAACATGGAGAACAGTAGCCGTGGATGTAATGGAAATGGGCCTACGCGCCAAAATACAGCAACATGCTCATGTGAAACGAGCTGTTGCTAGCACAGGGAAAGCAATTATTGCTGAAGCAAGTGAATTTGACAAATACTGGGGAACAGGCAAAAGTATTTATGATAGTGAAGCATTAGATTTAAATAAATGGACTGGTGAAAACAAATTGGGTGGACTGTGGATGACACTAAGAGAAGAAATTACAGAATAATAACAACAAGTAATACATATCCCAACGGTCCTTTCAAGAACCAACACCTGAGGCTGCTTGCACAGCTACCAGGTGCGGCCCCTACGGCGATGGGGTAGTCTGGCTACATGCTGGAGTGAGGATTATCCCCCGTGGACCATTGCAAGATGCTTAAAAGCGTTAGACATATGCAGCTGAAATCATGGCGTGTAGAATTACTAGCATGACTTTCACGAGTAAACTTGAATGTGAAGTAGATCTGTTTCACTTAAGTGTTGAAATTGATGCTTTTGAGTACGACTTGGGAGCGAAAGGATACTGGAGATTTTTACCAAGAGGTACATTAATGATGTATCCCAGTGGAAAAATTATAGTAGTTGGTGTTAACAGTTTGTATGATGCTGATGCAATCCTTAGCATTGCTGTACACACGTTATTAAACCTTGGTTACTGTTGCAATAAATCACCCACATTACATATGCAGAATGTAGTTGGGTTGATGGATGTGAACCGAAAGTTGAATTTGAGCAAAATATATAACTCACTAAGAAATCATTGTGATGTGCAGTATGAAGCTGAGATGCATAATAGTTTGATTTTAAAAATTGCAAATTGCACCGCATTAGTTTATGTTAGTGGAAAAATTGTAATAACGGGATGTAGAAATATAAATTTACTGAATGAATTTGATGATTAATACGAAAATTCTTAAAAGCGTGTCACCCATTTAGTTAATAAATATGGAGGTTACAATTGTATGCAGTTTAAATGATTTGGCCGTTCAGCTGCCAACACCACTGGCCGCAACAAAAGTGACAGTTCTCGGTATACACATGCCAACTGAGTACATTAATGTGAAAGCAGATCTGTTGCAATACCACAATGGTAAAAAATGGTATACTTTTTTCTTCAGCGAAGGTTATTATAGTGAAGAACGCATACTGTCAGTTTTGAATAGGGTACATCAGAAAATCAATTTCAAACTTGAAGCCGGAAACATGATGATTACGTGTGAAAATAACGCTGAGCTGAAACTTTCAGATTACATGTCAAATTTACTGGGTTTCCAAAAGAAACACTTGAAAAAAGGAATTCATGTTTCAAGCGGTAACCTGAATCTGTCTCAAAATGCTCCAACATTTGTTATGTGCAATTTTATTTCAGAAATACTAGTAAACGGAAAACTCAAACCGTTGCTACATGTCATCCCTATTGAGAATAACACATTAGACCACAAACTAAACAATATTTTGTTCAAAACACTAAGTTTTGAAATTGTTGATATTAACTTCAATGTAGTAAGTTTCCCAATCGGTGCAAAATTTATATTAAGACTACTTTTTTCATAAAAAGGCTTAAAAGCAGTGCAAATAAGTAATACTTTATTTGAACATGGTTATCCCGCTGTGCTACACTATTTCAAATCTAACAACAGCAGTGCAACCACAAACCTCAACGAAGAAAGTAACTTGTAAAAATAAAACAGTTTGTAAATCCACAAAAAAACGACCCACGTTTGGCAAAAAGCCAAAAACTCTTAAAAGAAATACCACGATAAAAAAGAAAAAAGTAAAATGGCTAATTGCGGACTGCAAAAATTACAATGGCACGAAGAGCCATACCCTACCCAACAAGCAATTCAGTCAACACAATTAATTGAAGTTGCTTCCGAGACAACATTGCCTACTAGCGACGTGGAAGATGCTCTTAGGTTCAAAATTAGTAAAAGTACATTTGACTGTACTGATTTGTCAAATATGTATGCCTACATTGAATTACGACTATTGAAAAAAGATGGAACAGCAATTACTATTGATGATAGGATAATACCTTGTAACATGTTTGGGTATGGACTGTTTTCTTCTGTACAACTAAAAGTAAATGATGAACCGATAACTTTTAATCAGAAGCATTACGCTTGGATGTGTTATGTGTTGAATATGATGCAGCTGAGTTCATAGCAACGAAACCAATATTTAGCAGGCTGCTTGTACTCATTAGATACACCGTATGCGTTTGATGCATTGGATGGATCAAATGTCGGTGCTGAAAACAGAGCCGCTTACGTAGAAGTTTCAGAAAGATTAGAATTATACTTTCCGTTGATGCTTGACGTATACTTTCCACCAAAATGTTTGCCTCCTAAAACTAAACTGGAGTTTGAATTTTATAAAAACCCTGCTTCACTTCCATTATTGCATGCTAAACATAAATCATACGTCATACGAATAAACGAGTTTAAGTTATACGTTGCAAAGTCAAGGTTGACAAAACAGGCTATTGAATTGCAGGATAAAATATTACACAACATTGGCCTAAATATACACGCATTGAGATACAGATGTCATACATTGGCTGTAAAGAAAGGACTTCAAAACGTTGATTGGACTGCGTTTGAAGGAAGGCTTCCCCACTGTGTATACATATGGTCAGTATCACAAGAAGCATATTCAGGGGTTGCAAGCAAAAATTTGTTTAACTTCACGTTTCCAGATATTTCAAACTTTACGCTTTTCATGAATGATGACCGGTTACCCTGTAATGTTGGTTTACCATGTAAGCAGTTTAATAACTTGCGCTTGTTTTACAACACAATATATGCCTTGAACTTTAAAAACGATAACATTGAATTTAGAAGGGATATGTTTGATGGAGGATTTAAAGTTTTTTGTATTGATTTGAGTAAAGACCATAGCAGTGACTGTAGTTATTTATCAAACCCGGATGACGGGCAGGTGCGAGTGGTGATTGATTTTGCAAAAAAGTTAGAAAGTGCTATTATCTTGTTTGCAATAGGAGAATATGCCGCACAGTTTAGTTTAACTGGTAATAAAGAAGTCAGATGGAAAAACGCTAAAATTGTACCACAAGTGAACTATGGATAAAAGGATAATTATATTACTAACACTTTCATTAGCTGCTGCTACAATTTTAGGTATTGTAGTGAGTACATTCAATTGTAAAGTTTACACACATTCCAAGCGCTGTTACATTACTTGCTGCTACCAAAAAAGTTATATTCACTGTCATAAAACAAGCACGGAAGTTAATGATGATGTTCTGAATTATACAATACATGAGGCCTGTCGTTCCGCTGGAACTTATATATTATAGAGCTTTAATACGTACATTTACTTTACAGCAGTTGAGGCACAAACACTTTGTCATGTACCATTGATGAAATGATGTCATTTAAAAATTATATAAAGGCAGCAATCCTTTAAACTAAGTCAGTTTTCACTTTTTCATTATAAAGTTCAGATGTAAAATGGAGCAACAGTTAGTTGTTTACGTGTTGAATGACTTTTTATATGCCAAAATAAAGAGGGCGGAAGCTGAAGTTAAAATTTATAGACGACACTGCAGAATTGCTGATGAATTCATAGATGGGCCATCAGAACAAGAACATAACCTAATGCAACTTTTAAAGGAAAGACGGAAAATGACTTTTGCAGTTAAATGCATTTGTAGGGAACTAGAGAAGGGAAACTCCTTCAGTGAGGCGTTTTTTAAAGTATTTGAAAATTTCCAGCTTTTTGTCTGAAGCACAAAGCATACATTTTTCATCTATTTGAGTAAATACACATTTTATCCCAACGGTCCTTTCAAGGACCGCCACCTGCGGCTGTTTGCACAGCTACCAGGCGCGGCCCCTTCGGCGATAGGGTGGTCCGGCTTCATGCTGGGCTGGGGATTATCCCCAGTGGACCATTGCAACATGAACCATTTGTGACCTCCTCCTCCACCTCCACATGTGGAGGAGGGTGGTTCACTAATGTTCCCTACACCTTCACATGTGGAGGTAGAGGGCGCAAATCCCCTGTGTAAAACTCCGCCACATGTGATTGTGGCGGTGGCGGTTGCAAAACCCCATATGAAACTCCGCCACATGTGACTGTGGCGGTGGCGGTTGCAAAACCCCCATTTTTTCACTACTGGTGTTCAAACTCACTAACTATTGCAGTAGTTTAAGTCAAAATTGGTAAAGAAGTAGAGCAAATCATATGCAAAATACACTGAATTTTAAGCCTTACCATTCACGGATTCGAAAGTTACAGGACCTATCACTAACTGGTAATAGGTGCAACACACATTTGAGAATGCGGGCCCATGTCCCACCCCTGGCTGTACGTAAGATTAAAAAGTTTCAAACTTTACTTTGGATGGTTTTTCTTTGCACGTCTACTGTTCGCGGACCATTTTTCCATACACGCTTTCGGAACATCCATCAAATCGTATTGGGTGTGTTTGCTAGAAGATATTAATACTCGAATTAATTCCTTAGAAATTATAAAATAAATACTTTAGTGTCGCAAAACATTTTTGACATCATTTGCAAAAAGCGATAAAAACAATTTTATGTCTTAAGCACAGTTCGATAACAGAATCTACTATTTCTATATTTTATCTATATGAATATCATTATAGTTGGAACACCATCATACGTTATTTTTGGCACTTTCCAGCATTACTTTCATTACAATATGTTTACAGAGCAGATATGTGATTGTTCTGTGGAAACAAAATTTGCATGCAGATTGTTATGGGTTCGCTAACTTGTGCGCATTGGGCAAAGCTGGTTGACTAGTAAATTAATAAAACTGGACCGCTCCACATACATATTTTGAGCAGCGTTTCAGCAGATTAATTGTTATATGTGTGTATTGTGTGGGAATTAATCACATAATAAATTTTATAGAAAGAACAGTGAATACATTTAAAGTTTTTTATGAGCACCATTTATTGTACACAGATAACCCGTAAACCGGAAAATATGTTGTCTAAGTTAACATTAACTTTACTAGGGTTATGTCTAAGTTAACTTAAACTTTACTAGGGTTATATACAGTTAATAGGCGTTTACCGTCACCACTCAGTTGTAATAGGTACCCGCTCGAGCACGAAGCGACTCTCACTTGCGAAGATTTTATACTACATATACGTGTAGGTATGACATACTTTCGTTCTTCGTTTCCATCGTGAGCATAATTTGCTTTGAGACAAATATAAAATTTCTGAACCAATCCTAGTGTTACGGATTGTTCTCCTTTATTGCAAAACATATTTACAACTGCAGTTAGTGTTTCAAATATGTCTTCTTTGCAATCATCAAGGCAGGCATTCCATGTTTGTGTTGTACCCAAAGCCTAAAAGGTAAAATATAAAACACATTTTTAAAAAAGCTCCAAAATATACAGTTATTTTTTGCAAACAAAGACATTTTGCTTGTGGTGTTTTTACAGTTTAAAAGTGTATATAATTTAAAACGGAAAAAACAATTTTCTAAAATAAATGTAAAGAACTAAAGCGAAGAATCTTTTGCTCATACTTTTAAGTTTTTACATTACCTATACTCTGAAACTAGCCAAATGATTAGGTTCAATGGTCAAATGTAAAACGGTGTTTTGACCGTTTTTCTTGTCCTTCAAAATGTGGAAGACGAAAACTTACCACCGGAGCTGCCAATAGCACCATTGTAATGACAAATATATTCATATTTAAATTAAATAATATAATCTTCGAAAGTGTAGTGTATAGCTCTTAATTTATATTTATGCGAAAAAATGTCTTTTTGGAAAAATTTGGTATATATGTGCTTTAAAATTTTAATCGTGTACACACGTCGAACAATTTCATCAGTTCTAAGTGCGAAATATATAGTTAAAAATTGTGTAATACGGCCAGGGAAAACAGATAGTATAAAACAACAGAAACGGATAACGGACACGGAAAACCGGTGTTGCATGGGACCGTCTAAAAATGACCTCTGGCACATTTTCAGACAGTCCGGTTTTCATAGTACTGTCGTGTGAAAAAATGATTGCGGCAGGGGCCAATGTTACGATAAAGGCCGTCTCATTTTTCCGGGACAGCAATATACCAGGAGTGCAAACATATGCACTCCTGTTTACATATGAACAGCCAAATATATGTAATATATTATATGTAATATAATACATATAAAAATAGATATTTGGGACTGAGAATCTGGTGTAGTAGGAGCAGTGTTTCATTTTGTCTGGGGGAGGGGGCTGCAGCACCTCCTGACTCCCTATATATACTGAAAATGTGGTGCGGCAGGGACAGTGCTTACTTTTCTCTAATATTCAATTGCTGAGTGTGGGGGGTTTGGGAGGCGACAGCCCCCATCCTGCTTAGGAATCCTAAACTTGCGGTGGTCAGGGGCAGCAGCCCCCCTGAAAATCCAATTAAAGAAAATATTTCTATGTGGAGGAGGGTTTCCTTGTTGTGCGCCCAGCTGTCCGTCTGTTCCAACTGTCCCTCTGTTCCAACTGTCCCGCTGTCCAACTGTCCCGCTGTCCAACTGTCCCGCTGTCCCACTGTCCAACTATCCCACTGTCCAACTGTCTCGCTGTCCAACTGTCCCGCTGTTTAACAGTCCCACTGTCCCACTGTTGTACTGTCCAGCTGTCCAACTGTCCAGCTGTCCAACTGTCCAGCTGTCCAACTGTCCAGCTGTCCAACTGTCCCGCTGTCCAAGTCTATCGCTGTCCAACTGTCCCGCTGTTCAAATTATATTTGTTGTGTGTACTTCTGGCACATTGCTGTCTCGGGAAAATGGGACGGCCTTTACGTAGTATTAGATTGGCTGCAGCAAAAATGACTATAAGCTGCTTACAAGGCATGATTGCGTTAAAATTAGTATCGCCGTCAGTATCGGAATATGTAGGTTTGGCATCGACAAAATTTGAAATACGAATCGGTGTGGGCATTGACACAACTTTGGAGTCGACCCATCGCTATCATTTGAGTTTTAGATAATGTACAAACATAGCCCGCGTAGCTCCAAGAAAAATGGCTAATACTTCGCATGTTCCGTACTTAGAAATATGAAAGCTTTTACTGGGCCAACATGGAATGCACAACGAAAAGTTCTTGATTGGCCATGGCAAAAGGGTCTGAAGTTGGATTTCGGGGCTCGGGCAACCCTAGGCACGCCCCTGTTTTACCGTAAGATAATGTTCAAATATGTAATAGTTTCAGTCGCGAACATTAATATATCTGAAGCGGATTTGATTTTTGGCAACGCATTCCTTATTTGCAATCACACACCTCAGGCCTTACAATGCTCAAGTCAACCGCCACCCTTAACATTTCAGCGACGTGAGAGCCCCCAAACCAAAGTCTCAACGCCAATGTTTGTTTGTTTTAAATTTTCCAGTAAATTTTTGCTTGAACTTCTATTAAATTTGCTTCACCCACTGTTCCTTAAATTATAAGCGGTAAGAGTGGTTTGTTTAGTTTTGTTGATCTAAATTAAGCTTTCACTGTGCTTGAGAATATTCGCCAGCGGGAAGTAATTTATTTTCAGCGATGATAATTTCACTACAGTGCTGTGTAAAAAACTGACCGGGGGACTCTTTGTTTCGAAGGTCCTTGTTTCATGCGATTTTTTCATGCGACACCGGTATCGAAGTCTAAAAGTTTCAAAGCTGTTTATTTTTTGTGCCAAAATAATTGAGGCACACAAATATTCACCAGTCTGACTACAATTTTAAAGAAAAAAACCACGGACGCACCGATATTTTTAAGATT
Organism: Enoplolaimus lenunculus; assembly: GCA_030248215.1. NCBI lineage: Eukaryota > Metazoa > Nematoda > Enoplea > Enoplida > Thoracostomopsidae > Enoplolaimus > Enoplolaimus lenunculus. Next base: position 8,708 of record JASANG010003272.1, read on the forward strand.
TTAATGTTAATTTCATATCGAATAATTACAGCAACGGAAACGGAATTGTAAACGGACGCCGATGAAACAGACATCCAGGTACATCTTGTTCTGTGAATCGTAGCGTGGACGTGAAAACGGCATTTTTAAAAAACAGATTTCTGTTAAAATTTTAGGCCAATGTATGGCACACGGGCTTCCCAAAGGTGGAAAACGTATGACCGAATGCGCGGCGCAGCCACTCCTGTATGACAGCTAGGAATTCCGCTGGTTTGGTAAGAAAAATCACAAGCATAATTTTGGTTGGGAAAAGTGGAAAATTCGGATGACTAAATATTACGTAAAGTGGATAAGTTAAGTATATGGTTTCTCTAGGTATTGTAGGCTAGGAATGGTTCGGTTGCTTTGTCTAAAAAATTGAGATGCGTGGTTCGGTTTGGAAAACGGGAAAAGTGAAAGAGTTGAAATTTCAAGCGCTGATATATGATTCCTTTGGGTTTGTAGGGAAAGTTGGAGTGTAGGCGAGTTTGGGAAAACGGGAAAAGCGGAAAAGTTATACGTATAGGTTTTTTCTAGGTCTGGTAGGGATGGAACAGTTTGATTGATTTATCTGGAAAATTGGGATCTACGGTTCGTTTCGGAAAACGGGAAGAGTATACGACTCAAGCGTAGGTATAAATTGTTCCTTTTGGTTGGCAGGAAAAGTTAGATGTGTAGGCGATGTTTGGAATAAGAGAAAGCGGAAAAGTTAACAGTTTGATTGGTCTGGCTAGAAAATTGGGATGTGTGGTTCGATTAGAAAAACGGGAAAAGTGGAAAATTCAAGACTAGGTATATGATTCTTTTTGGTTGGTAGGGAAAGTTAGAGCCATTGGCGAGATTCGGAAAACGAGAAAAGCAGAAAATTGAATGGTGGTTTTCACGTAGTTTGGTAGGGAAAATTTGAAGCGTAGGTTTTGTTTGCAAAACAAGAAAAGTGAAAAATTCAAAACGCATACGTTTTGTCTGGTTAGGTAGGAAAAATCTGAAGCATACATTTTGTTTAGAAAAAAGGCAAATCGGAAAATTTAAACACCTGGATTTTCCTTTGAAGCGAAGGTTTTGTTTGGAAAACGGGAAATGTGGAAAATTCAGAACACATATGTTTTCCCCGGTTAGGCAGCTAAAATCAGAAGTGGGAAATGTGGAAACTTCAAAACGCATACGTTTTCCATGGTTTAGGCACGTGAAATCTGAAGCGTATGTTTTGTTTAGAAAATGGGAGAAGTAGATTATTTAAACGCCTAAATTTACCCTTGGTTGAGACGGAAAATCTGAAGCGAAGGCTTTGTTTGGAAAGCGGGAAATCGGAAAATTTAAACATCTAGATTTTGCCTTTGTCGGTAGGAAAAATTTGAAGCGAAAGTTTTGATAGGAAACTGGGACTAGCGGAAAATTCAATACGCATAGGTTTTTCTTGGTTAGGCAGGTAAAATGTGAAGCGCAGGTTTTATTTAGAAAACGGGAAAAGTAGATTATTTAAACGCCAAAATTTCCCAGCTAAAAATGGTGCTACCGGAATTACCTACAGTCATTATTGTGATTAGCGTCGTAGCAGCAGGATAAAGGGATATACCTACGTAAACAAAAATCGTAGAACTCAGCATAAATTGAAGTCTGAAACTTATGCGTAAAAATTGGCATTATGCTAGATGTTGTATTATTCATTGTTATACTTAGTTTATCAAATACATTTTCAAAAAGCTAAGCCTTACAGGAGATGTCAGTATCGAGAAAATGTATTAAAGGTTATTAATATCGGCTACATTTTCAAACAGTTGAACATTGAAAAAGATATTAATATCATCAAAAGTCCATTTTTATCAATGCCGTTGCCAAAGTTCCTTTTCAAAAGAGTTAACGAATTTTTTAGTTTTAGAAATTAGTACTGTAGTGACCCAAATAAGAGGAAAAAATGATATTTATTTGGCCTCACAAGAGGGAAACCCCTGTTATTCGGTTACGGTCCAGAGGGTACCTCCTGTTATTTGGTTACGGACAGTTATTTATTTTTAACCCGCCCTCCGAAGCCCTTCGTTACTGATATATATTGGTATTGCAACTATGCGTTGAGTTAAACGTTTCTGTGTTTTGTATAAAAAGCTTGAGTGATAATGCAAGGTTATACTGAGGAACTAAAGTATGCTTTAAAGTTTCGAACTTAACTTTATTTGGTCCTGGAGTCATTTAAAATGCACTACAGTTTGGGATATATAATTGACATTTATTGACTCTAATTAAAGTTTAGAGATTCCATCCCCTTAGTGACTCTTAATAGGGATTCGGACTACTATTGATTGGGACTCAAAATGGGAACCCTCCTCTTATTACCCCCTCTTATTCGGGTCACTACAGGTGGCTATTGTTGAAGCCGAAGTTTTTTCGTCAATGTTGCGTTGTGTTCCTCAGAAGAGAGGGGCGGAAGCCCTACATCCTGCTTTAGGATCCCTTGAAATCTCAGGGGGGTCCCACAATTTGTCTTAATATATACTTGAAAGATTGGGGCGGGAGAGAATTTTTCATTATGGTGGAAACTACAAAATGTCTGAATTCTATACGTTTTAAATTTTCAACTTTTCCCGTTTTCCAAACAAACTTTACCGTACACATTTTTCCTACCGAACTAGCGAATCTCCAAGGCTTCTAATTTGCCACTTTTCCAGTCTTCCCAGCCAATATTACGCTTGTGATTTTTCTTACCAAGCGGAGTTCCTAGCCGGTGGCTGCGCCGCATTTCAGGTTAAAAGTTTTCCATCTTTGAAAAAGGAAAGCCCCTGTGATATACATGGGACAGATTTTACCATATGTCGGCCCAAGATATCACAGAATTCTCAAAAACAGTGAAGCCGCCAGGGTACAACCGGAGGTCTGCCTCCGGCTTCGGCAAAAAATCGGCCTTTGGCTCCGGTAGAATTTTTGCCGGAGGTTCCGGCAATTTCGGTACTAAAAATTTTGCAGAATTTAGCAAAATTTTTCTGTTTAGTGTGTTTGGCTTTACTTTTGTCACAATTTTCAGAAAAGAATTTCCGAAAATTTTCAGAACATTATTAAGGCAAAACCAAATAACTTAACAACATACTGTAGTGATCCGAATAAGAGGGGGGACTGATATTTATTTGGCCTCTCCAGAGGGTACCCCCTATACTTAGGAATGTACTTTCAAAATTGAAGTACGCTTTAAAGTTTCGAACTCAAACTATTTGTCCTGGAGTCATTTATGAACTACAATTAGGGTTAATTGACATTTATACTCTAATTAGAGTTTAGGGACTCTTTCCGCTTACAGACTCTTATTAGGGATAGGGACTCCTATTGATTCGAACTCAAAATGGGGATCCCTTTCTTACTACCCCCCTCTTATTCGGGTCAATACAGTATTACGGATATTGGCTAAAATTAACCAATTAACCATCATTTTTACTACGTAATTACGCCTCAACTCCGGCAAGTTTCGTTGACCTCCGGCTCCGGTATTTTTCACCTCCGATTTCACCCTGGAGGCCGCAGTTTCGCTGTTTTGTCCTGATGACGCATCTGGAACTGTTTTTCCGTAGTAAAATCTAACATTTTTGGTGCCGTTTTCTAGTAGAACATTTATGTATCGTTCATATCACAGGCAAGCACTGCCAACAAATAGACTTCATGACCTTTTGCCAAAGCGAGGTCAATGTTCTTTAACAAACTGTTCCACTAGAAACATTCAGCTGCAACGAAAATCTTAAAGTTCAACACAAACAAAAACATATTAAACACAGTCAACAATCGAAATTTTAAACCATCAATCTTAAATATATTAATGCAGAAGTGCTTTTTATGTGCATACTTGTACGAAAAATTTTGCCCCCTTCAGTATATATAAACACTGTGCATAAAATAGCGTTTCTTTCCGTTTAATAGTTGACACTGGAAACTTTACTTAATTTACAGATACGACAGAAGTTATTGTATTGCACGCATTTCACAGCGATAATAGCATCAACCAAAAATTCTGAACAAAAAGCATATCCGGATGTCAACAATTTTAGCAGAAATACACGGCAAATTCAATTTTACAACACCAAGGTATCAAAATTTACACATAAACGTATAGTAAAAATGACGGAAACGGGAGCCAATGGTGATCAAAAATAACCGAAACGGAAACGGATATTGAAGTATAAAAGTTTCATAGATATTTTATATTCCTAAAAAACATAATTGACACATGGAAATACTCACGCTTTCTCAAATTTTGAACAAAAAATGGGGGATGCATCGATATTTTTTGATATTGAATGAGTTTTGTAATTTTTATTTCTTATCGAACAATTGCAGCATCCCTGTAATGAAAAATTGCCAGATATATACATGATTTATAACAAATCTAAGCGTAAAAAAGACAATTTCCGGTATTTCTATAACCGCAACGGAAACGGGCACAGATTTTTGCCGCAAACGGAAACGGGCACAGATTTTTACCGCAAACGGAAACAGAAACGGATATCCGGTTATACTCTGGAGGCTTGAGATGAAACTAAATCGACTAGATGCGAACAGTTTCACTACCAAATTTGCCATAACTTCCGCGAAATGTTTAGTACAAAACAAGGCCGGGTGTCGATTTTCTATAGAACAGAAGGAACACTATACCGTTGGTTGCACTTTGCTTTTAGCCTTGTCCTGAACCTGACCAAAGAAAACTAAGTATAACTTCAGTTCACAATAAGCTTAAAATTACGGTCTAAACATAGGCGTAACTCTCCATTGAGCTATGCTTCATCTATTGAAGTCACGTTGACCGCAATGTCAAATCTCTATTTTTAATTAGTTTTCTAAAACAAAGAATTAGTATAAAAAAGACAGTCCTGAATGTGAAGTGCAGTTTCGGATAACAATTGCTTTTCCAGCAATTAGACTCTTCAGTTTACGACCTGCCAAGCAAGGCAGATGATATTGGTCGATCCACTAAAACACATAGCTAGTGTATTAGAGATATGGTATTTATCATATAGTAGCTGTACAGATATGACTGTAAAGTTTCAATTTGTGACGTAGTGTAAGATGGTCCTATTGAAATGGTAAAAGAACAAGTATAATTGAATTACTATGTTTTAATTTGAACACTTTCTAGTGAGGTACATATACAATATAAATTCAACTAGGATTTTGAAATTGATGGTTCCAGGACGTTTTGGGTAAGTACGTTTGTTGTTGGTGGTATTGATTTACAGTAGTAAACATTTATTTGAAACTTGATGTTATCAACTTTGGTACATGAGGGTGCTAATGACATGGTTACTGTTGCTTGCTGTAGACATTTCTATGTCTCAAGCCAAATTGCACCGCGCCCGCGGTTTCTAGCTTCCGAATTCGAACCCACTGCAACGAGACAGCTGATGGATTTTTGATGGATCGTATTTTAAATATATATGTGGCTGACAAATCACTTTATATTGGGTATGTTTGGTATTATGGTTATTTGTTAAAAGCTCTACTGTACGTACTATTCTTTTCAGTAACGTAAATTGAAGCAAATTAGCAAAGAGTTTTTATGTAGGTTTTGCCAAGACTCAAGACCGCATAATTATTATTAAAATGAATGTTGTTACTTCTTGACTGTGACTATTCCAGTGTTGTCGTTTGTCGTGTGAGCAGAATAGCAAGACACAGCACATCTGTTGTGCAAGTAAACAGTCGATGTGTTGCTACTCGGTGTGGATATGTTTCAATACATTCGCCCTACGTGCAAATATGTATTAACAGGCGATCGCTGATGACTGCATTAACTAATCGTCATCAGAATGTACTTGCTTTACGCCGGTAAGTTCGAGAAATAAGTACTGTACATTAGGGTTATGTTAACGTTTGGGATTTGAAATATAAAGTGCCTGACGGTTGAAATATTATTCGACGTACGTTATATTTACAACTTTGAAGGATACGTGTCTGACTAAAATTTTGTTATTTTTAAAGTCTGACCAAAATTTTGTTGTTTTTAAAGTCTGACCGTTTCAAAATCTTTGGTTGAGTGAATTGGAGACTTCGTTTGTCTTGCTGATAAATTAATTTATATGTAAACCAGGGACCCGACCCTTGTTAGCATATTCCGTAATATGATAAAAAATACCCTTGTTAGCATATTTTATATTATGATTAAAAATTGATAGTCATAGCAGTATTTCCGAGAACCTCGTTTTTACTGGGGCAACTGAGTTTATAAATCAAATATCTCAACAATTGGTAAAAATTTGTATAAAATTGTTTTAGCGGAAACCTTGTATCCGGTGTGATCAGTGGACGTCGCAATTTAGGGTCACTTGGTCGACTTGCACGTGGTCTGCTCAAAATCAGATACATTGTGTTAGGTGGAGCGGTTGGGGGCGGTATCACTGTATCCCAAGTAAATAGTATTTAAGTATTGCATAGAGTGAGATCACACCGTGAGATTAGCTACGCAGGCGTTGCGTGCATCACTGCGTCTGATCGGGAAGCTGGTATGTCTTTAGTATTTGTGTTTGGAGAAATTAATTGAAATGAACCGCTTTCATAAAATTATAACCGTTCATGGTTGTTATGGTATAAGTCTTCGCGTTTATAATTATGTCTTGAAGCAATCCTATCAGCTCTTTAAACATCGTGCATTAAATTTGGAATCAGCTTCGGTATTTCCATCGGTAAGCATCGTACCGAAAATAAAATGCTGAGGTTTCGCTTGATGAACATGTTGGGTAATCAGCAAGGTGCAACCGGATATCCGGATTTGGCTTCGGCAAAAATGACACTGGGTTCCGGTATTATGAGTTGTCTTGCCAGGTCGTGCTATATTTCTATCCCTGCCTGCGATATTTTTTCTCTCTCTGCTCCAAGTACCAGATTTTTAGGCGAGTACGAACGAAAGCACTGCCGCGATTAACGCAAATACGTATTATCCGAAAAGCAATTAACTTGTGTTGTTATATTGAATTCAGTCAATGTCATTCTGGTCAACTGAGTACTAAGAACAAAAATATATGCAAAGGAACACCCGTCTTAGAATTGCATGTTTTTTACTCTCTAAATGATTATTTTGGGTCTCCTTAGGACGTCCGAAAGCTAGTTAGAGAGCTACGAGTTAAAGTAGTGTTAAAGCATAACAGCTAAGGTTCTGTAACTTTAAAACACAAATGAAAAAATGATAGATACTCATCAGCACATCACTAGTTTCAAGAGACTAGACTGTTGAAAACTGCGTTGTTTTGTTTGGTTGACGTCTGGTTCCAGCTCCTGTACAAAATTCGCTGCCTTTCCACCTCTGGTTCCGGTGTCCGGTATTGCAACATCTGGTCTTGCCCTGCTCAGAAAAGGGAAAATATGGCAGTAAAAGATACGTAGATATCAATAAGAGACACCTTAAGGCATTGAGACACAGTTTGGTTTGTTGTACAGCCATTTAGAACTGAATGGTGGAAATCTAGCTTGGTTGCACGTGCAATCTCGCCTGAGTGAACCATTTTAAATATACTATTATCAGTATGTGAAATTGAGACTAGAACAATTTATAGCGTTTTAAGTATTGTATTTGCCGTTTTAGAAAGTAGAATCATGGAAAAACGCAATGCCTGACTTGAGCTGGATGTCACAAATTGTACCCGATGAAAGTTACGTCGAATGGGTTCAAAACCATTACGTTCAGACGCGAGATTCGCTTGCACACGGGATTGAAACATCGCAAGAGCGGGCAAGTAGTGTGTACGCTGGAGTAAAACGATGGTTTGACGACCGTGTAGCGTCATTGGATTACCCGAAATCGATTGGTAGTTCAGGTTGGTTAGTTTAAAACGGGAGTCACCTGACCCTTGACCTCAGATGTATTTAACACCTGTCACTAGATTTTGGTTTTCAAACGTGTAAACTTCGGTAGCTGCTGTAGTCTGTACCTGTACGACCTGCAGGCGACGATCCTGCTTAAATTGTGTCCCCAACAATTGAAAAATGTTAAAAAGTCAGAAGAATAAAACGAAAACTGCGAACATATGCTAAAATTTTCTCGCTCGGTCGCTTATTGTTAACTGTGTGTAGCACCAGTCACCAGTTGGCGGGATGTGTCTTCTTGAAATTTCATATTTGCAAATACATTTGTTAGCGTGTTTAAAAAGCATCGCCAAATCGTAATCTCCAAATCGTACACTCATATGGTAATGCTATGCCTAGCTGCTACATACATTTAAGGTAAGCTGCACGTATTTTAGCGAATTGAGAATGGGTATCCGTTCAGTAGCGTTAGGTTTTTGCAAATTGTCACATGTTCAACAGTTTACTTTTAGAAACCCCTGGTTTTGGGCATGGAAGATTGGAAGATTATAATTTTAATGTTTGTTTTAGGTTTGTTTTTGCCAAATGTAGGTTCGTACTCCGAAGTAGACAAGCAGTCGGGTAATAATTAGTGTTTGTGTTGGTTATGGTTGGGTTGTGCTAATTTGAGAAAGAATTATTAACATAAGAATAGTGCTTTCGAATGTGAAATGTTCAGTTGTTTTTCTTTATTGTTTTAATGTCGCATTTAGCCCTTATTCAGAACATTTTAAATTCGGTGCGCTATTTGTGAAAATTAATTTTTTAGAGCCGGAGAAAGATGTGCCGTATGCCTATCAGCAACCTGAGGATTTTGAAGATTATGAGTTGGGATCTGAAGCTTCTGTATGTTTGTTTATTTGTAATTTTGAAATACTGCAGTATATTTCGAGCGAACATCACACCATAAATTATATTTGTTAAGTGCGGCAAAACGTTCATTTTTTACGACAAGGTTATTTTTTATATGTATTGTTGTTGTTTGTGCTCGATAAATCCTGTTAATGCAGTGGCACGGTTATAGCAATTCTGTTGGTGTTCTACTCATTATAGGTTGTGATAGTAATGCTAATCATTTCTTGTGGGGGATCTCTAACGATAATCAAAGAGGGTTAGCACTATTAGATTACATTATTGGTGCCAATCTGCAGGTAGTTAATATTGGCGCTATACCCACCTTTGGTAATGCAGTAAGGATGGAAGCACTGACATTACATTGACTTTCTCTGCCTGTCTGTTGACAATTCTCTGGTATCTGAGAAAGACTCGTGTTCTAATCATAGTTACATTGAATTCATTTTGTGAAAAGACATACACTACGTATGTAAAGAATATCTTTCTTTACTAGTTTGAGAGTTAACTACTACTGGTGGAGTAGACATATGTGTGACCAAAATTCAATTAACTATCATTGCAGCAGTTGGTAAAGCTAGTGGTACTAAACGCACATGAACGAAAACTCGCCACAAAAGTGCGAATTGGTGAAACAAGAACTTAGAATTTGAGTTAGCTTTACGGGAAAAAGTCTTTGAGGTGACGGAGCTTCAACAGAATAGGGCTGCGCAGCTGGATATTAGGAAAATCATTCGCTTTTTAGTAGAATCTTTAAACAAGAACATTAGGTCTGCTTTGCAGTATACGGAGATTAAACAAGGTATGGCGGTGTAATGGGCCTTTCACTGTCTGTACGCTATATATGCTATCTTCTTCTCTATACACCTATTTATCTTGGTTGTAAGCAGATGATAGTAAATGTTCTGACTCTTGTCTTTTCACCAGCAGGTTTAGGTTTTAAAAAAACTAAGCCTAAGCCTAAGACTTAACGTTTTATGTGGGGAAGGTTTACGTAGCCAATGTTATGAAGATAATAAATATGTGAGTACGTTTTCGAATGTGCAGTACTGCAGTAAATCTTCTGGAGTAACATGTTGCGAGGTTTGAGAACAATCTGTGTCGTTTAAGCTGCCGTTAATGGCGGTTTAATAGTTTTAATACTTGTACTGCTATGTTGGTGTTTTAGAGCTCAAGCAGTACAGATGATAAGTTAGAAAAACTACAAGACGAAATTATTCAAATACAGGTAGTCAAATATTTTGGACGCTTGCAATATTTTGGTGTGTTAGGATGTTAAACTAGAAAATTTGAATAAGTTTGACAGTGTTGCGAGTTTTATTTCTAATTCTGGGGAATAGTTTGGTTGCTTTAAACCATAGTTATTTATTTTCTGTTCTAATTTTTTTAAACCTATTTTTGTTTTAAAGATAATTTTTGTATGCAGTGATTGAAGTTAATTTATCTTTGTAGGCAAAATATCAACGTGAATTGGAGCGGCTTGAAAAAGAAAATAAAGAATTGCGGCGAAATTCGTTGTTGCGCGTTGGGAAAGACACAAGCTTGCCGCAGCGGCGAAGGAAACCTAAAGTTTGTCAGGCTTGTCACCAGTTCGTTTAGTTTTTAGTATCGTATCCAAAACACCCATGAACAGTAACGAAATAAATTTTAATGTGGTTTTACCCTACTGTTGGTATTCAGTTGGTTTCTTTAGTGTGACACATGGCTTTATAGGTTTTAAAGACTCTGCCGCAAAAACTGAAGATACAACGAAAGTAATGTAAGTTCCAGTGATGAAAATATGTTCTTTCGGGAATTTTGCCCAAAAATCTTTGTCTTTACGTATGAAATAATGAATGTTATTTATTGTTTGCAGCGAACGTTGATCGATATGTACTCTGAAGTACTCGACCATCTGATAGATTATGATTCGTCTTACAATACGCAAGACCATTTGCCAAGGGTATGTTTTCTTCTTTATTATTCTTTATATTAGTGATAGTTCAGAATTTTGGATATTGTATTGAACTTTTAGCTACTGTTATTTTGATTTTCTGTAGATCGAAGAATCTGTTAGTCTTCTGATCATTTACCTGCAAAGTTGTATTAATGATTGGTAAATAATGTATGTATCATGGCCGTTGTGTGTTGTTTATTAAGGTCGTTGTTGTCGGAGACCAAAGTTCTGGCAAAACTAGCGTTTTGGAAATGATTGCTCAGGCTCGAATATTTCCAAGGTAAGAGCGCAAGTATTGTGTGCAAAACTACTGCACCAATTTTTCGTAAACGGAATGAGATGCGTTATCATGGCGTATATTCCTTTTGTGGTTTTGGAAATGTATTTGTCACTAGGAATGTGCCGCTGTATAGACTGGTTGTTTTAGGGGATCGGGGGAAATGATGACGCGCGCACCGGTGAAGGTAACCCTCAGCGAGGGGCCATATCATGTTGCTGAATTCCGGGATAGCAATCGGGAATTCGATTTATCGAAACCGAACGAAGTAGGTGGAGGAAAATAGTTTCGCCTGTGTTTCTATAAAACATGGAAATTTAATTATATACATCGTGGGCTCTTAACATTTTAAGTCGTGCCTGGTGTGGTGGAAATAATGGTTAAATGAATATATCAATAGTATAACTTATGGGTCAACGTTACGAAAGAAATGCATGTACTTTTACTGTACAGCGATGATATTTTGAAAGTAAATCCTTAGGGTGCCACTGTACTTTTGATGACATTCGGCACTGTCCGTCTCCGCCCGGTGTCGTTCGTTGCGGCACCGTTCGTCACTGCCTGGCACCGTACAAGGATGCGCGTGTGTTGACGCAAAGCAAAGCATATATTTGTGAACAAAAATTTTTGACGTGCGGTGCCGTTTGGCGCCACACGACAAGTATAACGCGACCCTGATGCATTTGTACGAGATTTGTGGCATTATCGAGAAATTATCGCAACAGTTGTCAAGTGATAAAGATTTGTTTTTTTGAGGTCGAATTCTTTTGTGTTCGCTGTTGTACAGTTTTCAGCTTTGTTTGTGTCGTTACGTTTTATAGCTAGCTCAGCTTCGTCGTGAAATTGAAGTGCGAATGCGAAATAGTGTTGCTGATGGCAAAACTGTGAGCAATGAGGTTAGCTTTTGCTAAAGTAAACATGGTTTATAACAGCAAGTAAATTATCGGAATCTGAAGTGAAACTTCAGAATGTTGTTGGAATTGGCGATGTACTTTTTTGTTTGGTTGCAGTTTCAAACTGATGCAAAATTTTTGATTTCAGTTAAAAAAGTTAAACAAAACTTTTATTGTATCATGGAGTAATATTAATATTAAATATTAATTTAGCATTTTTTATATGAAGTTTATATCCTTGGAGCAAGCAAGTCGATTCCTGGGTTTAGTTTGCCATCAGGTGAAATTTTGTCTGGGATTTAGTAAATGGGCACATTTGAGTCCCGGTAGAACCTTTTTGAGTTGCCCACCAAACTCAAAATGCTTGTAGACGAACAGTAATTATTTAAACTTTTAAAAGATACAAGATGTCTTAGCGAGTATACAAGGCATACAAGACAAGTTGTTAACTGAAGTAAAATATTTCAGGTTATTTCACTTACAGTAAAAGGCCCTGGTCTGCCAAGAATGGTGTTAGTTGATCTACCAGGCGTAATTAGCGTAAGTCAGCAGTTGAAACGTATGTTGTAGTGGTACGCTAGATTTTAATCCTCCTACTTTTAAAGTGTCCGGATTGGGACTTCGTGCTCGCCACAGTTATTAACAAACTGCAGCAGTGCAAATTGAAAATCATCGTTCAGGCTTCTTCTCTTCTGTAACAATAACATTTTTAAAATTCATGGTTTTAAAAGGAATTTATGAGTTAAGCAAAAGAAGAAAGTGAGAGAAGTCTGGCATTAAGTTGTGGTTAGTGCAGCATTTTGTTGATTTTCTCGAGTTTCGTTTAGACTGTTACCACCGACATGGCGAGAGAAACCAAAGATGATATAGTGAAAATTGCGAAAACCTACATGGAAAATCCGAATGCCATTATATTATGCATACAAGGTTAGTTTTGGCAGCGCTTCCTTTTGACGTTTGTATATGTTCCGATTATGCATGCAGTCGGAATGGTATAGGAATTCTAACCGGCATTGGAATTCTGCCTGCACCCTGACCAAATCTAGTATCCGGTCGCAAACTTTATTATTTATAGACGGCGCTGTTGACGCTGAACGTAGCAACGTAACTGATTTAGTCAGCAGTATGGATCCGACTGGGAAGCGAACAATTCTGGTTCTTACAAAGGTCGATATGGCCGAGGAGTCGCTGACAAATCCCCAACGGGTAGGCTTACCCCCTTTTCAGTAGGATTGCTAAATTTTTTGCTTCGCTGTTAGTTCTCAGGAAAATCATTTGGTTTCTTATAGAATCTAAGCAAATACATTAAGACTGACTGCGGTTTAAGGTGGAACGAGAGAGACTTCCATTAGTGGTGACACTTTACGTGCCGTGTTTGGGAAATTTTCTATTTATCTATCTTAATTTATCTCCAGCTTAGGAAATACATCTACTGATTTTTAGATTAAGAAGATTTTGGAAGGCAAGCTGTTTCCAATGAAAGCACTAGGATACTATGCTGTTGTTACCGGACGCGGCAATACAAGCGATGATATTGAAACAATACGACGCTATGAAGAAGATTTCTTTTCGAAGTCAAAATTATTTCGGTATGATTTGTAAAGGTTTCAAGTTTGTGGTTTAAATTTCGATGTTTTTTATTTCGGCTCTGATTATTATGTGAAACAGTGGGCGAATTATCTTTCTTCTGAGTTTATGAAATAGATTTTTTATTAAGTTAATTGACTATTTTTATTGTACTTGACTTTTAGGTGAAGTTGTACTTAAAATAGACATGTTTATGATTTAGTCTGGTAAACAGTTTTTGCGAAACATTTGAATCGGAGTTTAATGTTTGTTTTGTATTGATAAATTAAAATTTTATGTAATGTTTCAGCGATGGTGTGCTAAAGCCGACACAAATGACAACCCGAAATATGAGTTTGGCTGTGAGCGATGTGTTTTGGAAGATGGTCAAAGAATCAATTGAACAGCAGGTGAGAACTGTGATTATACATATTTTTAAAGTCGCAGCTTTTGTGGTCGTTCGCAAAAACTAAACGATAGGCCTATAGTAGAATTTCTTTGAGTGATATAATGTTGCTGATAGCACTTAGGAGACGTAACTGGGCGATTGCGAAAACGTGAGAAAGGTGCCGTAAAAATTTGAAACTGCTTTTGATTATTTCTTTATGGTTACGAAAATGGTGTTTAGTCTAACCACATCAATTTGGTTCAGGTTACATACATGGTGTGCTACTGGCAATCGCATGTTTTTGCTCTTTAAAACAATCAACATTCACTGACAGTTAACTTGTATTGTATGTAATATTGACATTCAAAAAATGTTTTTGACAGAATTACGAGCATATGATAACGTAAACAAGTGAACTGTGTCTGTTAAAGATTATTATATTAATTTAATAAAACGTAAAACAATGTGCTTCCTGTAACTAAATATTGAATTTTTTATCTATAGGCTGATGCTTTCAAAGCGACCCGATTTAATCTTGAAACCGAGTGGAAAAATAATTTTCCACGTCAACGAGAGCTCGATCGTGACGAATTGTTTGAAAAAGCGAGAGGCGAAATTTTGGACGAAATCATTGGGCTGAGTTTGGTTACCCCTGCTGTTTGGTTAGTTTTGGCTGCTTCTTGAAATTGACATTGGGGTGTAGAGTTGATTCTGGATTGGCTAGCTTTTTGCTAATTTTTAAGTTTTTTAATTTTCTTAATTGTCTGAAGCCGGTCGAGGTATTTAGTTTGAATCTAATATACCAGTAATGCCGTTATGCGTCAGTGTTAAAAAGCTGACGATGTGACAATAGCTTATTTGTTTTGAGCTGAGCTCAGATATTGCTGAACGTTGGAACATAATGAAATAAACTGTTTTCAATATGTTATTTTTTGCATTGTAAGTTTTTTGTAGGGAAGAAGCACTGCAAAAGCGGTTGTGGGACAAAGTGTCGAGTTATGTGTTTGAAAATATTTATATCCCTGCATCGCTTGCGGCGAGCTCAGGGTACGTTTTCAAAAATAATACTGGCTGTTAGCCTCTGGGTGTCGCACCTTGTTATATAATTTAACGACAGGTAGTATGTTGTTTTTTGATTGATCCATGACCTAGGAATCATTATTTCATGTGTAAAGTTAACAATATTGTTTTATAGAAGCCTATTTGAATGTGAATTAGAATAGGTAACTCGCATCAAAATACTACCAGATGTTTACTACCAAATTTCTAGTTTCAATGTGAACGTGAAGTTACTTTTTGTGTTCATTTTGTGAAAGCTGTACTGTTTATTTTTGTGTTTTCTATTTAGAGAGTTCAATACACTAATCGATATCAAACTAAAACATTGGACTGAGTCGCTGCCTAAACGAAGTGTTGAAGTACGCATTATTTATCTGAAGGATTATAATGTACTCTTTACTCAAGGAAAGTATACTTTTGCATGTTTTGCGCCCCACAGATTGTCAGCGTTTATATTCCTTAGGTCTTTACGAGATGGTTGACACTGAGGAATGTTGTGAATGTCCGCGTGCGCAAAAATTAATGTTGCATATTACATTCGCATACAAATCTACATAGCCGCGGCTACAGTCACATTCTAAACCACATTTGTAACTGCGTCGCAGTAATCGCGTGCAGCAGAAATAGCGTTTACGAGCGTTTGCGTCCATGAAACGACATATTGCGATTAGACCCGCGGTTTAGTTCCTAAAAACGTTTTTAAAGCTAAGGTGGAGTTTGTTAATTATTGCGTTTGAGCTTAATTTCGTTATAATAATTATTATTTCCGTTGTGAGATAGTGGATTTTTTCGAACACTTTTCAGGTTGGATGGGAAACGCTGCAGTCCGAGTTTAACAAACTAGTCGAACAGGATACAAAGTCGAAAGATCATGATGCAATATTTGATCCGTTGAAATTTGCGGTGCTTGAAACTGCTATGAAAAATCACGTTTGGGAAAATAAAGCCATCGATTATTTGGTATGGTTTGTTCGGATCACGGTTATATTCTGTTTCATTTTTAGCTGCAGGATGAGAAATATTGTGAATGAAGTTTGGGATTTTTGCGCTTATAGTATTAACTTTTGTATTAGTATTTCGCACGTTTGTCAAACAAAAAACATTAGCAGTAGATAACTTATTTCAATTTTTTTACTTCTGACGTCTGAACTGACAATAAATTTTGGCGCATAGATTGTAAGTGGAAAGTAATTGAATTTGACAGAAAGTGATTCAAATGAATGCAGTTGAGGATCGCACCGTCCCTGATAAAGCCGCGTGGGATTTATCGCTTCGGTTTATGGACGTTGCAGTTCGTGAAAGGTTGGAGCATACAAAGGTTTGTTAAGAGTGCAGATGTCTTCGGACCTAATCCTGCGCCCGAGATTCGCTTCCTGTGCATCGGCAGGGTTGCTATTTACGTCTACTTCTTAGACTTGGGGTTATTAGAGTTTGGTAGCGTTAAATGCTTAGTTTTGTGTGATTGAACATTTCACCTGCGCATGGGCTAAATTTTTTTGGACCCTTCGAATTTTGGAGTAGGTTGAAGTTACTGAAGCTATAAAATGAAAATATTGGCACGTGATTTCAGATTATTTGATAATAGGCGGATTGGCTGTGGTGAGGATATAGTCATTTGCTCACGCCACGAGAAACACAGAGCTTTATTTGATGTTTTGAAATGGAAACCGATTTTTAATATACCGCCAGCATGACTGCACATTAACATTCCAACCGAGATAAAATTTTGTCGAAATCGAAGTCATAATTGAAGTTTTCGCCGGAATCGGAGCCGAAATTTTAAATTTTGTAACTATTGTTGGTTTTGTTAATATTGGTGATATTATTTCTGTCACATAGTTCGTGCTTGAGCACCTTTTCTTAGCTTTAGTACAAGGTGTGATGGACTTAAGTTTAAAGTGGAATAATGTTGGCCTTTAAAAACATTAAAGTCGCACTTCCGGCATCGGAGCCTTTGCAAGGGAAAATTATGTTGTTTACCGTGTTATAGCGGCTACTCAATGAAATGAGAGGCCCAAGCACGGCCGACCAATGGCTGAAATGGCAAACAAAAACTGATGATCAGTCAAAACGTTCTGCTGCAGTTGACGCGCTGAATACTGTTTTGCGGCGTGAGCCGGTAAATTAATTTTGAACATTGGTTGGGTTGCTACTACATCACTTAGTCGACCACTGATTGAAGTCTATTTTTTGACTTGCGGCTGTAGTTATGTTTTAGAAATCCTATTTCTTTTTGGTGATAGGTGCTACGTGGACATGTCTATTTAAAACCCTATTTTATAGTAAACACTCGGGCGTTGCTGAACTGTAGAGTTAATGCCTGTGCATTCTTTTAAGTTTGGATGATATAAATTTCTTAGCATTGCGCCATAAAAAATTTAGAAAATGAAATGTAAAACCTCGAGATAGCAGAATTAAGAAGTATAGAAAGGAGCAAAAGTTTTAGATTATTTTAATACAGGCCAGCGCCGAGCGATGTCGTACGGCAACGCATGGGAATAGTCGCATGACACCGTATAACAATATTTATCCACGAAGCAGTGCTGACGACGCTGCACAACAAGTATATACACCACCCGAACTGTTTAAAATTAGGTTTTTATAGGATCACAAACCTCATTTGGGATCGGACGAAATTGCGATGATTCGAAAAACCATTCAACAAGACACAAGTTACGAAGTTGACGCGGAAAGCATTCGAGAAGTTTGGCATCAGTTGTATCGGTTGCACTTTTTGGAACGGGCAACTCAAGCTGCTCGCTCGTGCCGGAACTTTTTCTACCATTACCAGCGTGGATTCAGTGATAATGAAGTTAGTCTGAAACTGTTACGAGATAATTTTTCATTTGTTAATTTTGTTGTTCAGTTGCAGTACAGATATTATATTATAGTCGTTTTCGGAAATAATCCAATTTTGGGTTTTCTAACGTAGAGCCGTTGTAGAATTGATCCTGCGTGTTTAAGATCGCGAAATTTTAACTCTAATGCGGACATTTTTGTTTCAGACTGATTGTAACGCGGTTGTGTTGTTCTGGCGGGTGCACAAAATGCTACAGGCAACATCGAATTCGCTACGGCAGCAAATCACAAACAGCGAAGGTAAGTCATTTATTGTGTATGATTTTATTACTTAACTCTTGTTTTTCTACGAAATCAGCTTTTATATTGAACGTTAAATTTTTTGATATCTTAACTTCCGCAGCCAGAAATGTTTAGCAAAGGCGGCAAGAACATTAATAGAGAATGCAAGAAGAATTTTCGAAATAAAATTATTTTAAAGGTGTAAAATAAATTTTATATTTCTGTAGGAGGCGCCACAACCACTGTTGCAGGCCTGTCGTTATTATTGTTTTGCATCTTAGATTTTACACAGTTTTTTAGTTCCGATAATCTGGAAGTAGTTTAAAGTTGGCATATTTTTAGCTACTTAATTTCAGGAAGACGACTCGAAAAAGAAATTAAAGATGTTTTGGAAGACTGGGCTCATGACATTATTCTCAAAGAACAACTGCTTGCAGGCAGACGCGTTAATCTCGCTGAAGAGCTGAGTATGTTGCTTTCGTTTTGGCATTTTTACACTGCAAAATATATACTGAAAACTCTTTTTACGTTGTTAAGGTTTACTTAAATTCTTTTTTATTTTATTCAACTAGTTGATGGGAAAAAATAAGAAATAGACTACGATTAAGCGCTTAGTTGTAAAAATCAACTGGCTCGTTGCTTTGCTTAAAATGCAATGTCTGAGTAAACTTGAGATTATGCAAGTATAGCACCTCTGTCTAAGTGAATAATGAACCAAATGTATATGGAAGAGACAATGATGTCTTCTTTTGTAAACCTTCTTTTTTGGGCATTGTGTTGTAGATTGGATTGTACACCGGGGGAGTGCATCAGAAATATTCATGCGAAAAGCTATAAATTGCCAGCAGTTTTAAAAGATGTCATCATGATTGTGAAAAAATTGTGCAAGTCATTCTGAAAATTTTATTGTTGGCTTGCTTATGTAATAATCGTTGTTATTATTATTATAATAAAACGGGCATTACCTTTTTGAACCGGCACCTTGGTTTATATAGTGGGATAACTGATTATTTCAAGTAAGGTGACGGACCGAATTGATTGCAATCGCGGTCACGTTCCAAAAAGTGGCTTTGCTCACGACTGCTCGTTTCTTGAACGCCATCACTTTGCAAATGCGATTTGAACTGCTACCACAACCACGAGCGCAACGGCGATTGGTTATATAGAATTTTTTAACCATTTGTAACCACGGTTTAACCGCGACCGCAATATTCAACCGTGTTTATAAAATCGTGACCGACCGCAGACGCAACCGCAGTGAGTGCACTCTTTCTGTCCGTGACTGTATTATTGCTTTTTCAGAGCGCGTTCGATCTATTCAAGAGCGAATTGAAGAATTTGTCACAGCTCTTAACAGCGACAAAACGTAAACTACTTAGTTTGGTTTTCAAGCTATTTTGGGTTAGGTTTTGCAGATTGAAGACACAAAAGAAAGAATTTGTGCAGTTCGTTTAAAAGAAGTAGCGCGGCGAGGTGTCTAATACATTTGGTTATTGATTACCGGGTTATTGGCCTTTTTCGAAAGCAGTTGTAGGCATTGTCATGTATGAGTTTATTTCTGTGATGTACTTTTTGATGGATCGGAGAAACATTTTTGTTTCATAAAAAGGTTGGGCCAATGTATGAAACAGGGATTTAACAGTAGTATAAGTATTTTCCTAAGCCTAAGCGTAAGAATGAGCTTCTGCAGAAGCATAAGTCAAAGCAAAAAATATAATATCTAAAGCTTAAGCTTACTCTATGTGAGTCGCAGAAAAACGTTAAGTCTCTGATCTTTACATGGGCCAAAGGTTGTATCTGTATCGCATTTTGTTTTGTTTCTTTAAATTGTAAATCTTTTCGATTACAGCTTTATGTTGATATGTGATTTATCCAGGTGAAAAACGTATTGTCATTAGCTGTGTACTTTGGGCTTAATTTGTAGTTAAGCAAGACGTATTGATACCTCAGTCCATTCCGCATAGTTTATGCGGCCAATGTTAGTATTAGCGCCATACCTCAAGATAAAGTATATTCCCAAGCCTGCGCATAAAAATAAATATTCTAGGCCTAAGGCTAAGTCTAGGCAGAGAAAAGTCTAATCTCAAATAAAATTGGTATATTTGATTCATGTGGAATGGTGGTGAGTGAATGTGAGCTTGAAAGATTTACCACTCTGTGCATAAAAGTTGTGGGCCATGTATAGAACAGGGTCGGAACGTTTTTCTGCGGGGCTGTACTTGAGTTAGCTTAACCGTTGGACTAACTTTTTTGCTTATGCTTATGGCTTAGGAATTGGATCGTCCTTAAGCTTAAACTTAGGCTCAGGCTTAGAAATATGCTTATGCTACTGTTTCGGCCCTGTTCTATACATGAGCCAAAGTAGTTATAATTGTTTTTAGTTCTTTTGTAGCTGTTTTAGTTTTCTTCTGTTTTGGATTTTTTGTTTGATCTGCATGCTCAGAATGAATTGAAAATAAATAGTAGTGTTGTTTCCTTACGAGCAGTTAATTTTTTGTATTGAGCGTTGTTGAACTATCTGAAATTAAATACACAGGTCATGGACTAGCTAAATATTGATGTTTGAATTCTCAAATGCATATAGCACTTATCATCAGTTAGTAAGTTTTTATGCTAACTGTTTTAATTCAAAACCGGTGCAGGAGTAGAGCTAATCACGGGAAACATGCTGAATTTTGAGCTTCGGCATTCAAAAGTTATTAAAAGACTTATAAACTGGTAGATTCTACACACTGGTAACCCTACGAAAACTTAACACCTTTTACCAATTGTCAAAACGGTATAGTTTTAAAAAACTCGACGTGTTGTATTTTTGCCACGATTCCAGAACTTTTTTATTCCACAGTTTATTTCTGAGAAGAACTAAGTTCGGCTTCTAACCTAAAAACCAGCAGTAAGCTCGGCTTCTAACGTAAAAACCAGCCTAAAACCCCTAATATATAACAGTTAATACATACTTGTTTGTAATAGCAGTGTTTATCAAATAATCTACTGATTATACGCAACAGTATTTATTAAATGCATCGCGGTGGTACGCAGTTGTTAAGCAAAATGCAGTTGCATGCGAACTGTACATCTACGGCTCAATATCAATCTGGCATTATTCGAAGCAACCTGAACGTCTACAAGGGCGCAACAAATTTAATGATGAATGAAGTGGTAAGAGTTCGATTTTAGTACCACTACATTTCGTCTCTTGGACAACTCGTCGACCTGTATTTCATAACACGACACTTTATAGAACCGACCGGAGGCAAATCGCCCATGAGCCTTAAGATAACGCTTTAAGCGGAGAAATCGGCAGCTGTCTGGCGAAGTTTATGTGGTCTAATTTTTATCGTTTTGATTTTACGATTTTTTCTTTTTTCCAAATATTTTGTTGTTTCTGAAAAACTTTAGGCTGTTTCTTGGATTATCCACTCAGCACAGCATTGGTTAAAAGTGAATCGGTATTGGAAATACTTTGCATATTTTAGCTCCTTGTAACTTCTCCAGGATAAATATTACGCCAATTCGAAGATTTCAACTGTTGAGTATTCGAAGTTTTATGTGCTACAATGGAACATCAAAACCATTTTCGACTGGTTCATGAGTAACGGCCATGGTGTAAATAGATAGTAAAAATAACGGAAACGGAATTTGGTTTGGGGTTTTCCAAAGCGATTACTCACTGTAACAATGCACCATTAACATTTAACAGGGCCGTATCCGTAAACCGAAAGTTTTGTTTTCAAGATCAAGAAACGACAAGCATCCGGTCAAACGGTACATCATTTTGCATTTGGACAGTCGCCGTTTCAGCTCCCGGAATGTTTCGTTGAAGCATTGAAACGCAACGCACATAAGAACGAATATCTTAATGTTGCAGGTATTATGTTGTTCCATCATTTGCGGTGGTTTCCATTTTCATATTTCACTTTTAAATCGTGGTATTGAAGTGAAAAACGGTTAGCATTGTTCAGCCTTATACAGTTCTAGGCCCGTATTGGCAAATGTGTGTAGCACATATCACTAGTTGGTGATAGGTTTTGTAACTTTCGAACTAGTGACTGCAGAGGCTCGAAATTGAGCATAATTTTTGCTAATGATTTGCTCTGCTCCAGAACCAATTTTGAGGTCAACAACTGCAATAGTTTAGTGAGTTTGAAGATCTATTACTAACTGCTGATTTGCTATACGCATTTCCAAATATGGGCCAACATCCTTCCTAACAGTCGTAAATCAGTGCAACTTCAAGAGGGAAGCGGCGCCACCTAAACTGTGAATTGCAGTGAATTTACCCCCACTCAGAGAATGAATTTGTTATTTCTGGTTATTTCTGAGTTAATAACAGTGAATGTTATCTCCCACTGATATGGTTGAATTCCATGGGAGTTATATAATTAACTCATAATGAATTCAATCAGTTCAGAATTCTGAGTTCTGACAGACCCAATTCAGACTCAGTGATGCAACTCACTCTGAGTTAAAATCAATTCACTGGAATATACAGTGTAGCAGACATCCTTACACTAGCAAGCCGAAAAGTTTTTGACAACACATAATAATGCTCTGCCAGCAACGGTGTTGGCAGAATTTTTTTCGGGACGATATGCCATGAGTTAAAAGTGTTTTTGTGCTCAGATTAGGCAAGTTAATTTGAAACCTACAAGAAAGTGCTTTTCTCGTCTTAAATTTAGCCAGTAGATCTATCTCATATTTTTTCTTGTACCTATATGCCCCGGTATGATATTAACATTTTTTAACCCAACGTGTTGGTCATGAATGTCTTGTTGGATTTAAATCAAATACCTTAACGTAAGCAAGCATGGAAAATATTCTCAAAACTTGTAGCTGTAAACTATTTTTGTGAGCAAGGATATTTTAGGACTACCGAGCCTTCGCGAAGCGATCGCTGAACTTCATCGTTGTTGGGACGAAATTGACGTTAATTCGAATCAAGTAGTGGTAGCTTCTGGATCGAAACAGCTGATTTATTTAATTTTTTCTGTCTTTGGCGGAGGTATTGATATCTATACGCTGGTAATTATAGTGTTAGAAGCAGCCAGCCACTCTATGAACGCTTAAACTAACTTAATTTATTAAACTCATGTTAAACATAAAGATATGCGAGTCTAAATTTAACTTACAATTCTAGTTTTGCTTAGTCCATCCAGCCATTTAAGTGTTACTCAAACTAATATTCAAGTCTACTTAAGCGATAATTTTAGTTTAAGTTTTTAGATAGCACGTTACAGTTTGTTCAATTTTTTCCTGAATGGTAAAATATTTTTAAAAGTTTTGTTAAGAAAAAAGTGTCTTTGAAAATCTCGCAAGTTTTAAATTTATCCTTTTGCCTAATTTTAGGTTCGATTTAATATATTTCAGTTAAGAACTTTTACATTTCAATTTCATTATAATGATAAAATTTACCAGCTTTAATTTTTATCATTTTACTAACTGCTGTAAATTCCACTTTTAGCCTTATAAATAGCGTTGAAAGCTTTCTAACCGAACGAGCGCAAAACAGACGACGCATAAAGCGGCATTTAAGACATGACGTGTTAATGCTTTGTTTGTACTTTATATAGTCATTTTTTGTATTTTTGATTATTGTCCATTTGATTTTAGATGTAATTATTCCATCTCCTTCGTGGACGTCGTACAAACCACAATGTTTACTCGCGTCAAAATGTGCTATTGAATTACGCTCAAATTTTGAAAGTCGCTACTGGTTTGATCCGTGTGACTTAGAGCAGGTAAACTTTTTTCGACATAACCTATATATTCTCAAATGAGTGTAGCACTTATTGAAGTTACAAGTTACGCTTTTTAATTCGGGTTGATGTTATTTTGGATTTTAGATTGCACAACGTAGTGACAGCTCGGTACGCAAATTACTGGTACTCAATCATCCGAATAATCCAAGTAAAGCTTCGTCTATCCGTAGCAAGTGTCTCTTTATTGTTGAAAGTACATAAATTTAAATGCGCACGGTTCAAGGATAATGTGACTTATTTTCAACCATCAAACACAAAAGGATAACCGATTGATTCAGTTTAAATCAATTAACTTTACACATAACACTTTAGGGTGGCGCAATACTTGTTGTGCGTGCAGCGCCGTCCGTCATCGTACATCACCATCCGTCGCCATGCGATATCGCACGTGAGTACTGTACGCGTACGACACCGCACGGTGACGTACGGTTACGAACGGCGTCGAACGTCATCAAAAGTATAGCGCCGCCATAACACGGTTTGAAATGGTTGCTGTTGTTTTTACGTTAAAGTCAAATAGATTGGAACTACGGGTTTTCTAGTTTTCATCATTATTATCATTAGCAATAACGGAATCTTGCATATATGTTTAAGCTTCGCCTACCAATTCACTAATTTAGGCAAGGGTAAAGTATTTAATTAAAAAATTTTTTTTCAGGCGGATTAACGTTATCTTCTGAACAGTTGAAGAATATAAGGTATGCTTTGGTTTCTGTGTACGTATCTGACCAGTTTTTCTAAGTTCAATATCACCAGTTAAGCAAGATCTGCGTCAGAGAGTGGCCGGGTACAACTGGGCTTACATATTGGTTCAAAAGTTACAAGACTTATCATCAATACCTTTCGAATATTTCATAGATCTGCTTAGAACGTTGGGAAATTAAGCCCCACCAATTGATAAGCTACGCATCGAATAGCCTTTGGAATTGGATTAGACTAAAGCTTACTCATACGTTTAAACTTAGACTTGGGTATTGGCTTACATTTCATTTTAGACTACGACTGCTTAGATTCTTAGCAAAGATAACAGAAATAATTGTCAAACGTTTTTTTTGGCTAGGTTTTAATAAAGAGGATCCTATTTTTACTACTGTTTTTTAATTATATCTTCTTTGTATTTTAGTGATATATGCTGTCGAAATAATATCATTGTGATCAGTGATGAGATTTACGGTCAGTTGACTTACGATGGAAGTCACAAAAGTATGGCTAAGGTGAGTTGATGTTGTAAAGCAAGCAAACTTAAATGCAATTCTATTCAATTCGGTTGTACTCTGGAGAACAATTTCTTAAGTTCGTGGTTACTGAATCAATCGTAAACCATATACTTCTTGCAATAAAAATAGAACGGTAGACAAATCAAAATAACTTAAATAAACTCAAGCCCCATGGCAGAAACAAATGCCTAAACTTTCCAGTACCCCAAAAATATCTCAGGTTCGCGTAACACAAAATAACTATTTTCAGAATCCAGAACCCAAACATAGAACATAAAAATTACGGTTCCCTTGAAGGACAACACTCTTTAAGCTCAATCTATGATTAGTCGGTAACTCAGTAGACCGTTTAAACTCCACAACAGCACTAACTGACATCCCAGAATGCTTATAATCAACATCATACAAACCAACAACTCCTTGTCTAACTAGATAAATTACACAACTGTATTTGTTAAATATTATTTGAAACTTAGGGACTTTTAGCGGAAAAAATTCTCGTATGCATGCTATGATACTCCAATCGTAAAATTAATTCAACCGACTCTCGGACTAACACAAAAAGTCTCAAAGCCGGCTTAGCAATGAATATCGCACACGAAGTTTCACAAAATTTCCAATCCACAACAAAATTTAGTCAAAGAATCCCTGAGGCTCGACAAATTATAGTACACAACGGGCTCCAAATACTCTTATCTCAAAAATACAATACAGTTATCGAACTGTAAATATCAACTTTGCGTGCCAAAAAGCGATCACAACGCCGCTAAGCCTTCGGACAGCAATTCGTTCCCGTATAACACTGAGCCCCCAAACCCAACTGCGCTCTGCTTATATATTCGTGAACCGGAAGGTCAATGAATTTTTAGAAAAATTACACAAAATTTTTAAACTTTTTCAAAAATGCTAGAAAACTACTAAATTCAACTTAATGACAAGTTTTTCTCAACAATTTTAACCTTAAATTTTCTGTAAATCTAATAATAAGCTGTTTTGGCTTAAAAATTTAGTTTTGAGATATTTTATGACCTTAAAATTTGAAGGAAATTCTCATTATACGCTTTGACCGAAATTCTCCGTTTCGAAAACAATCCCGATCTTTAACATCGCATAAAAATTCAAAAATCCTCTGTTTTGTCGAAAATTCGCAAAATTAAAAACAAAATGTTAGTTTAAAACTTTAATGAATTTACCTAAACACAAAGTTGTGAGCAGCATCTATAGATTTCAAAACAAATTTGATATTTTGAAAATTAAAATCTTGAAACATTTCTAATATTTTGTCTTCAACCTAAAATTTTTATTGATTTCAATTCTAGGAATTAACACTATAAAAAATTCCAAAAAGGGGAACAGTGTTCGCAGAAAAGCGAATAATTTGAATACTTAACAAACTGAATCACTGCCAGGTTGAGATACTGCACATTTTTAACAAGAATGTTAGTGTAAAAATAACGATTTTCTATCTAATATCTGTCTACAAGTTCTATCCAAAAGATTCCAGTAACTTTGCGTTAACTGAAATAATACAGGATCGCTGTTAAATATACGAAAAACTTAGAGTGCTGTATGCAATTTCTATGCATTAGCACGATTTGTAGAATATAATGCTGAACAGTGATAGAAATATACAAGTTTGCTGTCATGTCTTTAGGTTTCAACCTGATAACCACTGCACCAATGCACTTAATATATAAGCATGCAAGATGCTCCAGGCAGCACACTAATAGTGCATTACAAACACTAAAAACAACAAACACACAAATAAACCCCCAATACACTTTCTGTTCTTTGCAGCTCTAAAACACACACATAAGTATACTCACTTATATACAAACATTAATTTTCAGATTACAGAAAGTGAAGGATGGGACCCAGAACGACACCAATCCGGGGGTAGCCTTACAAATCATGTTAGAATTACTAACTCAGTTGAAAAATATGGGTACCAATTTTCGTAGGGGTACAAATTAAAAAATATCGCACCACGTTCCGTAGTCCTGGCCCCCATACTACAATGCGTTTAGAAATGAAATGACAATGAAGATTTTGCGAGGTTAATTTGGACTGTTAAAACTTAGTACATAGTGGATAATTTTTCCAGTTACTGTTTTTAATCATTTTAAGTCTAGTTTCCTTCAAGTTAATTACCATCAAACACTGAAATATACAGATGTGAGTGCACCCAGCTCCTCAAATTTCTAATACATACTGCGCTGTCCTCTACCGTACGGACGGCACCAAATTGTATCAGAAAGTATAAACAACCCCAAGTTTTATTTCAGT
Organism: Enoplolaimus lenunculus; assembly: GCA_030248215.1. Lineage (NCBI taxonomy): Eukaryota > Metazoa > Nematoda > Enoplea > Enoplida > Thoracostomopsidae > Enoplolaimus > Enoplolaimus lenunculus. Next base: position 35,849 of record JASANG010003272.1, read on the forward strand.
ATTACCCAGAAGGAACGATCTTACTGTCGGGATTTTCCAAATGGTCCAGTGGTGGTGGTTGGAGGGTAAGAATTTAGGTGCGTACATATATGTGTCGTGTCCTGTGCATCTTTTTGTTTCAATTGGATGCTTGATGATCCTACAAACGAACGGAACGCCAATGTATAGAACAGGGCCGTAACAGTAGTATAAGCAAATTCCAAAGTCTGAGCCTAAGCCTTAGCCTAAGCAAAAATTGGGTCTAAAAGTTAAGATTATATTTGCACATAAACAGTCAGTTGGAATGCTATCAATTTCGTTTTTGGGTGCCTTTCAGTGTTTCTGGTCAGGAAAACTGTTATCTCTCATGCGTTTGTTTCAAAAAATTAATGGAAATTAACCGTTATTGTAAAATCATTATCGTTTACGAAGGGTTTAAGTCTTCATGTAATGATGCAATGTTGTATTCTATCTGTTCACAAAGCCTGGTGAACTAAAGTCGAAATCGCCATCGGCATCGGTTCGTCATCGGCATAATTTCAAAATAGGAATCGGCATATATCTCTGCATCGACAAAAGTTTTGGAATCGGTACATCCCTATATTGCAGTAAGTAAGAAAAACGTTCCGCCCATGACATTTACAAAGACCGAACGAAATATGACTAGATGTTTTTGCAACACGATTGGCTAAACGGCTCTAAACAACAGTTTGTGTGTTGAAACGAACAGTTGCCGAATGGCACAAATAGGTGGTCATGATACGACATTTATATACGCATAATTTTGAGTTATTAATTATAGAAGTACACTATGTTATCCGATTGCAACCACACGTAAATAACAAGGTATAATTCCGCAAACGCTCTGCTGTTTTAAAACTGTCTTACGCTTAAGCTTTGTTGTTCCGCTATACGAAAATTTGAGTTGGAACAATTAAATAAATACCCGAATTAAGAATTTATCGCAGCGGAACGCAAGTGCCGGAACCAAAAATTTTCCCGGGACCGGATGCACGTGTGTGAACGAGCGATACAGTTCTGGCTGTCAGTTTTGTAGGTTTTATGATTTACATATCTTATTTGTTGGTCTTTGAATGCTTGCTATATATAAATGACTAAATTGTTTGATCAATTTAAATTATATAATATCTGGTTGCTCAGCAGAATTTAAAACAAAGCCTAAGCATAAGTCAAAGAATAATGAAGTACTTACTTTTGATTACTTTTGATTTGATGTTTAATATCAGTTGCTCTAATAACTTGTTGCGTCGAATGCATCTGTATAGTGAATCAAATTGCAGAAGCAAGTTCAAAGTTAATGTGTTAATAACTGAAAAATAGTCAAATTATGCTGTTTACAGTTTTACTAACATTAAATAGTTCATCAATACGTTATTGTCAAACTTGTTTTTCAACTTTGGACTATTTTACGCCTCAGGTTTAAGCCATGATAATGGCTGGTTTGCAGAAACATGACTTAACTCAATTTAGCACTTAAGACGTAGCTAATGCAACTGAAATTAGCATGTCTCAGACTTAAGTATTAACAACTAAAACTTAATTCAGGATAAAATCTTAAGTATTTCAACGTTGAATTCTAAGATTTATAACGGAAAATTTAGGAAAGGCGCTTAGGCTTAAGATTGCTTATGTTAACCATAGCTAATAGCTGGACTGTACAGATGTTACTTAAGTCGCCTTTAGACTTAAGTCGAATTCGAACTTTAAGATGGTCAGCTGACTTAAAGTTTAAAAATCAACTATTTCGTTAAGACCATAGTTCCCATTCGAGTTTATCTTAATACAAAATCAAAATTATAAGCTGTAAATAAAATGTGTCTGCCACCATTAGCTTAACTGGCAAGCAAAAACCTTATTGAGAACTTTGACTAAAAATTGGAAGTAAGACATGTCTCTGCAACCCAGCCATGGTCCTATATCGATTTTATAGGTTGGATACGCAATATTTCCGGAAGAATTAGCTGAACTGCGACAAACGGTTATATCAGCTGGAAGTAACACTTACAGTACTGCTCCAGCGCCTATGCAGTTTGCAATTGCTGAGGTAATAAATCGATCAATAAAGGTGACACTATACTTTTTGACTATTTTAAGGTTTTACGGCTCCATCCGTCATCGTTCGTAAATAGTGACACGCTTGAGGGCGGCACCGCTAACGAACCAGACTCCACCAAATGACAAGTATAGCGCTACGCCTTTAATTTACAAAAAGAATGCTTCAGTATAAATTTTTCAATTTCTAAAGTTGTGTAGTACTAGTAGCCAAGACCGGCGATAGCCTGTTTAGCTTCTTATACTAAGATGATTAAAAATCTTTGCTTTGCCAGGTAGTTCTTTAACTCGCTGGATACCACTCAAGACAACTTTTCTTATAATGCTTTGTCAAGGGGGGTTGTTTTAAAAATAGAACACAAGAGATTAATGGGGCGTTTCTGTGTATAAATGTATTGTTTTATGGTGTGGTACTTGATTGTATTGTACTTTAATACAGTTTCAGGCATTGACTCACAAACAAGTTCTAAGCGAATATATTTCTCGTTCACGTAGAATCCTGGGAGCGGTTGCCCAGTTTGTCCACAAGTAAGGTGTCAATTGCGTTACTGGATTTACAGAAGTTTATCTTTAGTTACTTTCCACAACGCTTTAGCCATCGTTAACCGTTTCCGGCATACACTATATACTATGAGCAACAATGCGCCAAACTGTGTACTCAAGATAAAGTGCGCAATCTTATCTAAGTGTTCCTGACCAAATCCTAGCTTGACATTTATAGTTATCGAGTAAAATAAAACAAACTTATGTGATTATGCATTTGAACAGTAAGGCGTGCGCTTTCATGTATGAAAAGTATTTATTACAACACTTCAGAGATACGAGAATTGAATAAGCAAGCGAATTCAGCGGTTCGAAATTTTGCTTAAATTTTGCAATTTGTCTTACCTGCTTAGATTTCAAATATCAGATTAGTTGGTGCCAGAGTTTCTTAGTTTTCAAATATTGTCACCTACTGACAATGGTACAGCAGCCAGGGGGAGTGGGGTAGTACGGGCGGCCGTATTCATTTTTGAAGTCACAGAATCTGCAATAATCCATAACGGAACATTTTTTAAAAATAGCAAGGTTCCTACTTTATAAATTATTACTAGTCGTAGTGCGACTACATGTATTGAGCAAATGCAAATCGGTTATTAGCTAACTATTCATTTATCGGTTTTGGAAGTTTGTAAACAATTGATTCAGATTTCTCGCACTCAAAAACCCTTCAGTAACCCTAATAATTTGAGAAATAATATAAAAAGCCATTATTTAGGCTCATCAATTAAGCAAATATGCAAATTAGCTATTAGCTAACTACTCGATAATTGGTTTTGAAGGTTTGCTGACAATTTATTCAGATTCCTCGCGCCCAAAAACCCATCATTACTGAAATTAGATTGCTTGTATCCCTAATAATTAGCAAAATATTGCCAAGACGCCTAATTTAGGCTTGTCAATTATGCTAATATGCAAATTAGCTATTAGCTAACTATTCAGTTATCGGTTTTGGAGGCTTGAAAACACTTTATTCAAATTCCTCGCACCTAAAAACCCTTTAGTGCTGAAATTAGATTGCTTTTATTTTTAATAATTAGTTAAATATTGTAAAAAGTCCTAATTTAGGCTTATAAACAATGCTAATATCCAAATTATCTATTAGCTAACTACTCTATTATCAGCTTTGGAGGTTTGTAAGCAGTCTATTCAGATTCTTCGCACCCAAAAACCTTTTAATGCAAAAATTAGATTGCTTGTAGCAGGCCCGTATCCAGCTTACCTTGCTAGGAGGGCTAAAATTTTTTCAGGAGGGGCATTCAAGGGTTTTCAATGACTTACAAGCAAGGTTAAAAATTTTCTAGGCGTCCAAAATTTTTTCAGAGGAGGCTGAACCCCTCCTGGCCCCCCTTTGGTTACGAGCCCGGTTTGTACCTGTAATAATTAGTGAAATAATGTAGTAAGACCTAATTTAGGCTTAACTAATTATGAAAATTAGCCTGTAAAACACCAATGCGAGGTTAACACCAAAAGATAACTGGCTTTCAAACAATAAAATGTTTATCAAAATCGGTTCAGCCGTTCCTGAGAGTCTTTTCGGAGGGACAGACAGACTGACGGACGGACGGACGTCCACCTTTCGACCCCAAAGTACAAAACATAAAATGCTTCGCGAATTTCGCTTCGCTCAAAAATTGAATTTGAATTCCCGCTGGCGAAGGTTTTTTCGTCGTTATGTATCGCGCCCCAGATTATCCGGCGTTCTTCGTTTTCAAATCAGCTGCTGCACCCCTGCTTACTGGCGATAGATGCTACACACATTTGAAACTACAGTTCCTAATTTAAGTTCGTTATCAACTGTGGGTTGCCGCGGACATCTGTCCCAAGGTGGCTACTACTACATGCCAGACTTCAGTATCATTCGTGAGCCCTTGGCGACTCGAGGCATAACGAACGGTGCAAAACTGTGCGATGTAATTTTGAAAGAAGCTAACGTTGCGGTATGCATTTCTTTAATTTGAACAGTTTCAATAAATTAGTGAGCACCAATTTCTGTCACAACAAAATTGTAAAGTTGACACGAAACAAAAATTGCCAAAGTTCAAATATTAGTTGACTAGTGAATATGAGGGCCCTAATATTAAGTGAGAATGTAAGCCTAAGTCTATTCTTAATCTTAAACGTGCAACTAAGCGTAAACAAAGGTCTAAACCTAAGGTTAACCGAAAGTGTATTCTGTTCTACAGACAGGCACATTTAGTTGGTAAAAATAATTTTAACCGTATTTTTGGGTGCATCTCTGGCACTCTACATTTTTATCTATACCGCAGTTGAAAACAGAACTATTTAAAATAGTTTTAAATACTCCAAAATATATAATCAGAATATATATTTTATAAAAACGTGCCAATTTCGAAATTTTTAGTTATTACCGTGTGGACCTGATTTTGTCCGATCCGCGGAAGAGTTAACGGTTCGCTTATGTTTTGTGAATTTTGACGGAAAAGCGGCTTTAGATGGCGTTGCCGGGTTGAAATCTGGCGCGAGCAATGAACAACAAGATGTGTTTGTTCGACGATATTGTCATGAGACAGTTGCTGGAATTGAGTTAAGTCACAATAGTTAATGCAAATGTATTTTTCTACAGATGCATGATGATTCTTACAGTTTACAGATATTTCACTAGCACAGTTAACGCTATTCAGTGAGGTGTCCCGGTGATTTATCTATCCATAAACTAGCTAATGTTACTCTGAGGGGCGTAACCGCAGTATAAGCATATTCCTAAACTCTGGGCCTCTGCGTAACACTAAGCATATAGCTAAGCCTGGCCAAAGTGTAACCATAAGTTTAAGCAAAAGTAATTTTAAAATTGAAGAAATATTTATGGCCAATGTTTTGAACAGGGTCTTAACATTAGTTAAGCGTGTTCGGAATCCTAAGCCTACGCCGTAGTGTGTCTAAAGCTTAAGCTTAAGCTTACTCTATTGCTGTCCCGCAAAAAACGTTTGGCCCCTGTTCTTTACATGCGCCATGAGTATTAATGATTTTAGATTGTCGATGTAGATCTATGGTGCGCGAATTTAACATCTTATTTCAGGCCTTGACTGCGTGGGTAAAGAAACAAAAGCTCTGATTTGTCATTTTGGCAAATATTTGAGTTCTATTTTCATGAATATCAGTCAGCTTTTTGTTTTATGTGTGGACTGGAACCTATGACGTATGCGTTACCGGACCGATTCTCTTATAAAATTGTTTACAAATTAAGCAACATTTTTAATCTTTCTTAGCTCGTAAAAGTATTTATTGTAGCCAGAATCAATGGCTGTTGCTTGTCACCTAATATTTCAATTTCGTTTTTCTGATTTTCCTGATTTGAACATACAACATAAAAAGTGTTTCAACTTTTTGTTTAAATATATATGGATATATTGGCTGTTCAGCAATGTTGTGGATGACAGATTTGTTTACGTCATAGATTTGAAAGTTTTTTCTTGGTTGTTATAACACAGATTTTTACGTTCCCTAGGGCTTCTTAAAATTAATGGGGCTATTTAAGGTCGTGACCCACAATCTACATTGGCTAGGGTGGCCAATATGAAGCATTTTGGGGGTGCAATTTAAAGATCAGTTTGTAAATATTTGTATTCGGCGAAAGTAAACGGTGTATGTGTTCTGTTGCATTAAGGTTTAGAATGATTTAGAAATCGTACACGGTCTCAGCGGACTGTTTTGCGTGTCTGGGACTTTGATAGTCTATTTAGGTTCGAAGAAGAGATTGTTTATGTGCCAGTAATGTGCTATAGTTTTAAGAAATATAATTTATAATCTGTTGAAATGGTAGAAAATTATCTTTTGATTTTAGTAAAACCAGCTATTTGACTGAAATCTAAATATATTAGTCACCGCCAGCGGACCTAATGCATGAATGTGAAGTCGAAAAGAACTTATTACAGAGCTATTTAGCACAATTGCGTCCAAATTGAAAAAATTATTCTGACTCGGAATCAGAATATAAATCGTTCACAGCCACCGGAATCTTAACGGAATTTCAATTTCAACCTTTGTTGTTTGTGATATAATAATCAAATTTCATTTCACTCAGCTTTTGTTGACTAAATGTTTTTCGCATAAGATAATTCCCAGTAAATTATGCTGGTAGAAAATGTACTGGCATCCAGAATGGAATGCGGATAAGGATTTTTTTACCCGACCCTCGCTTTACCTACGCAAATACGATTTTTTACAAGCTTGTATACCCGCGCTAAAAGGGTCTACCCACGACTCACCTTTTATTCGCTCCTAAAGTTAAAAACCCAACAAATAACGCAGCACAGCATCTGATCAGAAGTAAAAACACACAAGAGCTGGGTTTCTGAAATATTATTTAAGTATTTTCACAGTTGTACTTAAATGATAAGTTACATAAGTCGCCAACTTAAGTAAATACTTAAATTTCTACAATTTCAATTAGGCCACGGTTAGAATGGTTAAACGGTTAACTTGTAATCTATCAAATTTAGTCAACGACTGTTAACACGTACTTGACTAGTCTTACATACTGAACTATGGATTTAGAAACCCAGGCAATATCAGGTTACATAACATCTGGAAGTTACTCAAAGTACTTCACGTCTCTTCGCGGGTAGAAACTGTCAACTCTACCCGCAGGAAATCTCATGTTGAGTATCATTCTGCTGGCATCGGAATAACGCTCGGATTTTGTTGAAATCAAATCTGAAATTTAGCTGAAATGAAAGTGCCGCTGGAATTCTGTCTGCAATAGAGTATTAAGCTTAAGCTTTATAGACTAATTTAATGATTAGGTTTAGGCTTAGCCTAAGGCTTATAAATATGCTTATACAACCTGATCTATACATTGGTAAAGTTTTGTAAAACAGCAATTGGGTTTTTATTTCTATTCAGCAAGCGCTTTCATCAAGAACTGAATGATGCCGTTAATACTGTAGCTTACAACCAATTGTTTTACTCGATAAACAATGCAGTTGCACAAAATTTAGCGGTTTGCATTCTTAAATATTCTACGATATTGGTAAATGTAAAAGGTATATCAGATGTACGCAAATTGTTGCGGATTGTGCATTTGATAAATCTCTCCATAATTTAATCAGTATGTTCTCGTTAAATTTGCGACTGGACGATAAAGCTCGCTCTCGGTCGAAACAAGCAGCTTCCACGGCTCCAGGAGATAAACAACCGACCGGCGGTCCAAGATCCCTCAGTCAGCCGCCATATAAAGGCGGTTCTGACACCAGCGGAGGCAAACAAAAAGGTGGAAAGAAGAAAAATCGCGCAACCTCTTCGTTTATAGAAGCGTCAATTGCGGATCTAGGCATCTTACCAATAGGCGTACCCGTTGATCGTATCCCACGAATTAGTTCCCCTGCCAAGTTACTATCGCGGGAGCCAGGTACCGCAACTAACCTTAATACACCTTCTGTACTTCCTACCCCAAGTTTGAATTCGCCTATTCCCCTGAATCCGTTCAGCATTGACGGGTTATTTCGAGCCGGCGATCGAGATTCGAAAAGTTCTGCTGAACTCCTCAACGAATTTGAAGCGATTTTTGGAAGCTGTGCGGCGGATATTGCTCGGGAACACTCAGGAAACACATTTAAATCAAGAGGGGTTGAGGTTCAAATTCCTGCAGCTGCAATCCTTCTATTCCGACTTCTTCAATGTACTGGTTACTTTCCTGTTTCAGTTTGTGAAGCCACTAAAAATTCATCTTCGCCAGACGACACTAACAACTCTGAAGGCGGAGTTAACACTAATACAAAATGTCGTGTGACACGGCATAAAACTCACCAGTCATCTATGACCTATTTGATGTTTACAATAATTGCAATCTGCTTGCATTCAGCATCAATTGTACTAATTGTATATTCGAGCCAGGGCACCGTCGGGCCCCGAAATCGACCGCCTGGGCCTGCTGTCTTCATAAACAGCTGGACGGTAACGGATGTTTGGGTTGGAGTATGGATTGTTGATAATTTTTGGACTGTAATAAATATTGCGTTACTTAGTCTTAATAATAAGCGACATTGGGGTTTGTTAGAAAAGTTGTTTAACGCAAAATCCAGTAAAAGTAAACGGAAGTTAAACAAAGTTGCAAAACGAAGCACTGTGTTTGTGTTTGCATCGCTTGGAATTGTTATTCTATTGCATGCAGTGTTGCGTATTTGCGAGGTAAAGATACTTTGTATTATATTTTATTCCGAACTTTTAAACCCAGTTTATATACGTGGCATTATATATATTGCTCATAGGCTTACATCTAGTAGTGTTTGAAATCCTATCTTTAATTTCCGTTTTCCGTTTCCGTTATTTTGTTCACTTCATGCTTTTATGTTATTCTACTTTTCAACATAGATTTTAATTTCTAATTGTTATAGGTTATTTTGGCCCGCGAGTCCACCCAAAATATTTCGCAGCACTACGCTGTGTTGTGCGTGACTCTCGTGGCACCACTGCTAAAAGGCATTCAACTAGTCGTGTTCGTCTACTTTTCGTGTGTTGCCCAATTTGCTCGCGCTCACTGCAATGAAATTCGAAGCCGAATTTCATTCTTGCAACCGCAAATAGCTCTAATCGATGGGAAAATTGAAAAATCTCGACTGAAATCGCTCGCAGAGTTGATGCTTGAATTGAAAACTACTTCCGGGTTGCTTAGCGATATTTCAACGGTTTTTGGAGGATTCATTGTAACTGGAATTGTTCTAGGAGGGGGAACGACAATTGTGGTGCTGTTCTTGATCGCAGATGGCAGGGTGGTTTTACATTTAAACGGGGGGATGAAGGAATACGTTTCTTCGGGGTGGCTTGGAACTACACTGGGAGTCAATTGGTTGATGGTCGCTGTGTTGGTGGTGTGGAATTGTGTTGAGGTGAACGAGAAAGTAAGTTTGATTAAATAGCGATTTAATTCAGAAAGTGGGTGTGAAATTACGAGTTAAAATTCTCTATCTCGTCCCCACCATGGCGAAAATTGAAACTAGTCGACGAGCGAATAGTACAAATAGTTGCTTCTGCCTAGTTAAATGACACTGCAAAATTATACAAGCTTAGTTGCCATTTCCTGCCACCTCTAATTGAAAAGTTTCATTCAAAAGTGCAGTTTATTTTAAATTTTTGCATATTCATTTTAATTTTTCCGTTCCGCTTTTGCCAATGATTCTGGTTAATAATTAATTATTGTTAAAATGTTTCAGTTTTCGGATGTTGTTGCTTCATTACGATGGTCCAAACTAGAAAATCCTCAATTTCAAGTAAGGGTCAATGTGTAGAACAGGTTCGCAACAGTTGTATAAGCATATTTCTACGCTTAAAGCGTAAAGACCTTATAACTAAGCCTATGCCTAAGCAAAAAAATAGCCTAAAGCTAAGCTTTACTCTATTGCAGTTTCACACAAAAACGGGCCAATGTAAAGAACAGGATAGAAACAGTATTATAAACATATTCCTAAGCCTAAGCCTACGTTTAAACCTAAGCGTAAGAATGAGCATATTCCTAAGCCTGAGCCTAAGCCTAAGCCAAGCAAAAAACTTAGTCTAAAGCTTAAGCTTACTCTGTTGCAATCCCACAGAAAAACTCTCCGCTCCTGATCTTTACATAATGCATCCTCCACAATTAAAACTGTGAGGTGGTGGAAAATTTTGGCGTCAATTCCACATCTCAAATTCACATTTTTGTTCAGTTCCAGAAATCCACGTTTTGCACCACTAGGTATTCAGGAATTGAAAATTCATAAAATAGGAGGCGTATAGGAATTGAAATTCTTTCGTGCAATGGAATTTTATATCCAAAGAGTTTACAAAATTTTACCACGTTCAATTCTTGAATAGTCAGGCGAAAAATCAAACGATTTAACGATGAAAGGTGGGTGTTCCTAGTTTCCGGAGATTCCGGCAATATTGGCGGTAACATTTTGTACCCGATTGTATTACAGAATTTTGTGGTTTGGTGCTCGGTCAGGTCAGCAAAATTTGCCGGAGACAAATGCGAAGTCGGAATTGAGCACGAAAATTCGTGCTCAATTCCGGCTTCACATTTGTCTCTGGCAAATTTTAATGACCTCTGGCTCTGGTATCTCTATATGCACCCTTCTGTACAATATCTTTCCAATGCAAATGACTTGGCCGGCGACCCCTGCTGCACAGTTTTTTACATAAATTCGTCCTCAATTCCGGCTTCACATTTGTCTCCGGCAAATTTTAATGACCTCTGGCTCTGGTATCTCTATATGCACCCTTCTGTACAATATCTTTCCAATGCAAATGACTTGGCTGGCGACCCCTGCTGTACAGCTTTTTACATAAATTCGTGCCCAATTCAGGCTTCACATTTTTCTCCGGCAAATTTTGCTGATTTGACTAAGCAAATAAAATTCCAATTGGAATGTATAGGTTACAGTACGCGTTAATTCCAAATTATTAGCATTGTAAATCCAATTTGATTTTGAATTCCAATAAAGACAATTTATCTGTAAAATCATTTCCTTAATACCGTACAATTCTTTTTTCGATTATGTGAATACCTACCAAATTTACATTGAAATAATTTTTCAACTCTCAAACAACAGTAACATTTCTAATGCGTTTATAAGTATTGAATCTTCAAAATCTTTATTAAATTTTGTCAATTCCATAACACTACATTTCATTTGAATGTCACTTGCAATACACATAGGTCAGAGGAATGTTTCAATTCCTAAACACCACGTTTGCAGTGAGTAAAAGTATTGACATAGTCAGAGCGATATTAAAACTGAAATATAATTCAATTCAATGAACACCACTTTACACTGGTGTTCAATTCCTTAACACGCTATTGTTTCAACATGCGTGTTATGGAATTGAAATTTTATTCAATTCTTACAAACGCTTTGAGTGAATTTTATGGATTGAAAATTATGTTCAATTCCAATACACGAAAATTTCACATGTCTAAATTTTGCCTTTTTTGGAATTGAAATTCAGTTTTCCACCAAGCCACATTTTTAATTGTGGAGCATGCATAAGACCAAAAACGCAACGCCCGTGATCTTTACATGCGAGCCCAAGTATTAAGTAATGGATGGCACTACTTGATACGCCTATGTTTAAAACTGTTGGCGAAAAAACTGCGTTGTGTTAATCCTATAATGTTAAGCATGTACCTTTGCAAAAGCATAACATCAAAACATTAGCAAATTTTTTAATTCAAGTAAGCCGAGAGTTGAGCGTCGGTGTGTATAAACGTGCGTTTATATTAGGCGTTGCTATCTAATTATGGTAGTTGTTGTTCAAATGGGGCATCGAAACCAGGAATTACTATTTTTCGGCATTGGAAGATTGATCGGCCGTTTGTTATTAAGGTAAGGTATTCAAATGGTCAGGGCCGCGGATAAAGTATCCGAGACCCTCATCCTGTGATATGATACCGTTTGCAGGGTTGCAGCGTCCGGTACAAAGTGGGGGCATGAAAAAATATATATATTGCGATAGAAGCGAGTGAGAATTGTGCTGAAAGCGTGAAAATTTTTAAAAATCGCGTGCTACTTCGGTTTTGCCGGAGGCGCCACGGGCATGGGGTAACTTTCCTTACTGGGTGGGGCGATAACCACGGCGCTGAGGTAAACTATTATATATCCCAACAAAACGACAAAAATATATGCTTAGAATGTAATCAAATAATTCGTGTAGCCTCCTAAATTGACAAATCAAAATCTATTACATCGCCTCGAAAGCCCAGTGCTACTGATACCAAGTTTACGGTCCATGTATAGAACAGGGCCGGAACAGTAGTATAACCATATTCCTAAACCTAATGTCTAAGCCTAAGCCTAAGTCTAAGCGTATGGATGAGGCTATTCCTAAGCTGAAGCGAAAAATTAGTCTAAAGCTTAAACTGACTCTATTATAGCCCATTGGTAAACGATCCGGCCCTGTGTAATACATCGGCCAAGTTTACTGTCATATTTAATAAGAACACTGTTTTAAAACACCTTGAACGTGTTTTAAAGTCTATAACTCAAAACGAATATTTTAGTTGTTTTTCGGTGTCAGCCATAGCTCGCTCCCTTCAGTTCAATTTCTTCGGCATAACACTGCGTCTAATCTCTAAATTGATCAAACTTTGGTTGAAAACTTTATCGCGTAGTGGAGATTTTGTACTGTGTATACGCGACAATAATAATTTTTAAGTTGTGACTCGACTCAAATTTTAATGCAATTGTTATAAATTTCAGACGTTAATGAGTTGCATTCGTGATTGCTACGCTGCCTATATTTGTCGACTGGTTTGCGGGACACAT
>JASANG010003742.1:0-48513 GCA_030248215.1 Enoplolaimus lenunculus
GGTCCTTGCACACTTGTTTTCCACATGACGAACAGCTCAATCTCGTAGATTTGCGACAACTTGCGACCTGACATTTGGTCGGTTTACCAGATGTAGAAGGTTCGTTTCGCTTTTGAGGCAGCCCGTAAGCCATAAATGAATCCTTTGATTTTGCGTAAATTTTTTCACTACTGTAACGTTTGGTCATATTGTCTTGCGCTAGTTGTTCGGCTACTTTTTTCATGAAAACATTGCGTGACTTTTGATATCCGTTCAGTTTCATGACAATGAATGCGTTGTGCAACGCAATATCAATCATACTGAAAACGCAGACTAGAGGATAACGATTCGTTTTGCGTTTGCAGGTAAAATCATCAATGCAAGAGTCCCATTTCATTAACCCTGCCTTTTCCCAAATTATAATCCAAGATAACTCTAGTTTTTTTGTCCTCTCTGCTGGTGCTGCTTCGTTTTTCACATGGAACTTAACTTAGTATACACATTTTTATTTTTCTTTGGAGACCGTCTACATATGTAGACAGATGTTGATTTGATCATAGTTTGAGTTTTGACAAGAATTGGAACGTTTTGTTCTTACACACGGTTTTGTATGGTGAGGTAAAGTCAGGGAAATGTCAGGTTTGCATAAATTATCTTTGACTGAGGTCGTACGACGTGTATTAGAACCAAGTGATTCAGAGACAGAAGATGACAAACCGGACGACAATAGTTCAAATGACGACTCAGAATCAGTTGAGTTAGGTCAATGCAGTAGTGAAGAGGCTGCTATTTATGAGCAAGATAGTGATGGTGAATTACAAAAACAATCGGACGCATCTAGTAGTGAGTTGAGCGATATGGACGAGACTTCTAGTGGAAGTAATGTGTTTTTGTCAGCGACGGGTGTTGAGTGGCATTCTACAACACCGCCTGTCCGTGTGTTAGCTAGAAATATAATTCGCTTTCGCGAAGGCACTGCAGTAAACCCTACAACAGAGTCACAAGCATTTTATTTTTATATAAACGAGCCCATTTTACATACAATTCAGCGACTCACTAGTAGGCGACTGCGGGCGCGCAATTTTTCAACGCTACCAATGTGTGAGCTGAAAGCTTGGCTTGGGGTGGTAATCAGAGCTGGTGCAGATCGCGATAACATGTCTCCAGTGCACAGGCACAATAATGGCAAATCGCCGCAGCGTACCTCCGGTGCTAAAGTCAACAAAAGAACAAGAGGTCTATAGCACCCGATTTTTATGGGACCACAATAACCGCATAATGTTGGCGTCTTATTGTCCAAAGAAAAATAAAAATGTGCTATTACTAAGTTCAGTTCATGTGAAAAACGAAGTTTGCACCAGCAGAGAGGACAAAAACCAGCAGTTATCTTGGATTATAATTTGGGAAAAGGCGGGGTTGATGAAATGGACTCTTGCATTGATGATTTTACCTGCAAACGCAAAACGAATCGTTATCCTCTAGTCTGCGTTTTCAATATGATTGATATTGCGTTGCACAACGCATTCATTGTCATGAAACTGAACGGATATCAAAAGTCACGCAATGTTTTCATGAAAAAAGTAGCCGAACAACTAGCGCAAGACAATATGACCAAACGTTACAGTAGTGAAAAAATTTACGCAAAATCAAAGGATTCATTTATGGCTTACGGGCTGCCTCAAAAGCGAAACGAACCTTCTACATCTGGTAAACCGACCAAATGTCAGGTCGCAAGTTGTCGCAAATCTACGAGATTGAGCTGTTCGTCATGTGGAAAACAAGTGTGCAAGGACCACATGAATCGCACCATAACGTGCAACGACTGTGCTTAACTGGACAACGCGCCCGCAGTGGGAGGCTGGACGGGGAGCGGGTGGAACTCCGCCAGAACACTAGTTCTGACTGTCTCAAGCCAGTTAAAGGAGGAGAGCACCCTGAGATAAGCCAAAACTAACGCTAGTTGTATTGTCTACATATGTAGACCGTTGGGCTGATTAAGGTGAAAATTTTGCCGGGCCGTTGAGGGTTAAGGGCCGTCCTGGTTTCTGGTGAGTGTGTAAAAGACTAGGCTTAGATTTTAGTTCTAGGCGACATTTTTTGCTTAGGCTTATGTTGAGGCTTAATCATAGGAATATGCTTAATCTACAGTTACGGTCGTAAAAGTAACATTGGCCGATTAAGTTATAAAAGTTGATTATTTAATTAACAACGCGATTGGTGGCCCATGTATAGAACAGGGCCGGGTCGTTTTCCGGAGGGGCAATAATACAGTCAGTTTAAGCTTTAGACTAACTTTTTTGCTTAGGCTTAGGCTTACGAATATGCTTATAGTCTTGTTCCGGCCCTGTTCTATGCATGGGCCCGATTGGTATTATAAAATTTTGGCAAACTTTTTGCCCGTTTCAAGCTGGTTTTTGACCGAAGCCAGAAATTGAATTTATATGTCAAATAGTAAATTTAATTTGAAAATTTGAATTGTTTCAGCAATTTCAACGATTTTATCGTTGAATTTAATTGTACTCAATGTCGCCGATCGAATGCCTAAAAATTTCAACGGCGTTCCAAAAATGACGTCATTCTATTTTGCAATGATTGCGTCAGTGGTGCTGACGTGTACTTTAAATGCGATCGCAGTGCTGTTTGAACGCATTGGTAATCGCATAAAGTGTGAGATGAATGCGCGAAATGATGCAATGACACACGGACTAAATTATAATAACTGTGCGGATACGAGTTCATCAGACAGCCAGCATTCGGCGGAAGCTGTCAGGTAAAGACAACAGAGCCAGAATTTGATACCTAAAAAGTACCGGATGCTATGGGAAAATCATGAATCAGGCACTAAAGCCATGAAAATTATATTTTTTCATGGTCATTAAAAATTTGGTAAAAATCGCTGTCGAGCAACAACGGCACGCAATTCCGATGAGTTGAGATTAATCACCTCATATAGAGAATTAGTTATTTTTGGTCATTTCTGAGTTAATATAACAGGAAACATCAACTCGCTCTGAACTGATTTAACGGTAGGTGAATGTATTTACTCGAAATGAGTTCAACCAATTCAGAATTCTGAGTTCTAAAACATCTAAAATTCAGAGCTCACGCGTCTGAGTGAGTTCAACTCATTCTGAGTAAAAATCAACTTACAGTGTCAGATTGTGCAATGACGTTTCATAAATTTACACAAAACCAGTTTCTGATACAGACCCTATCTTTTAGGTTTATATTTCAGGTTACAAACACCACGCAAGGACCCTGTTCGTCGGAAGCAAAAACACTCGAGAGGCGTATCGAAATCGCGTGTTAGCATCGACTCGCCCCCCAATACATTCCAAACAGAAACTGACAATTTTGTTCACCATCCGCCCTCAACAATGCATACTTCAACTCAATCAAGGCGTCGACTTATGCCGGACTTGAGTTCAAATGTCTTACTCGCATGTGTGCCAAATTTGACCCACATAACTTATTATCGTTTAGCGAAACTGTTCGATATTTTGTCAGTTTTCAGCGGAATTTGTGTATTTATTGCGATTATGATTGAATTTTTCATTTAACAAAAATCAAATTGCTTAAATTCTTGGCCGATGTAATATGATCAGGGGCGGAACGTATTTCTGCGAGACTGCAATAGAATAAGCTTAAGCTTCGGACTAATTTTTTGGCTTAGGTTTTACATGTAAACTCGTTACGCTTAGGCTTAATATGCTTATACGACTGGTACGGCACTGTTCTAAACATTCGCCCGGCCAATGTCTACTTCAATATGTGTCACAGTAGTATAAGCATATTCCTAAACCTAAACCTAAACGTAAACAATGATTCTGTAACGAAAGCTTCAGTCTGCATCAAAGCCTAGCCAAAAAAATAGTCTAACGCTTAAGCTTATTTTACTGAAGTCCCGGGCAGAAACGACACTCCGCTTAAAGTAACATTGGCCATATTTTTCAGCAAACTGATTCAAATAAGGATGCTGATAAACTGTACGGAATCCAGAGCCCTCCAAATAACATCAGGCTAATTTGTTACGTAATTGCGGGTGAGTACTAAAACGACGCGACATACACTGTAAATCCCAATGAGTTGATTAATCAAATCAGCTAGCGAGTTAGTTATTTCAGAGTTAATAACAATAAGCATTAAGTCACACTCTGAGTTGAGAGTTGATTTTCACTCTGAGTTCAGTTGATTCCGGGTGAGTTGAAAAATTAACTGAGAGTGAGTTTTATTGACTCAGAATTCTGAGTCCTGAAAGTCCTAAGTCAGACTGAGTGATTCAGCTCATTCTGAGTTAAAAGCGAAATAAGCAAACTTTGCATGAAATGGGGTCAATTCAAACTTAAGGCCAAGTTTAGCACCATAATCGTATGGAACAACCATTTGGTGAGGCAAAATAAATATCAGTTCCCATTTTCTGTTATTCGAGTCACTACAGTAATGTGGAAATCAGTAACCAAAAATAGCAATAATTACTCAATTAAATTTCTTTTTACGCGTTCTTTTATCACACTTTTTTCAATTTGCGTTAGCAAATTCACCGTAAAATGACCATTGTAATACTGCGGTGTACTCATGGTTCGGCTCATGTTACTTTTAGGGGCGTCCAGGTTTCTGGTGGGTCTATAAAAGAGTAGGTTTAGATTCTAGATTACATTTTTCTGGTGGGTCTATAAAAGAGTAGGTTTAGATTCTAGATTACATTTTTCTGGTGGGTCTATAAAAGAGTAGGTTTAGATTCTAGATTACATTTTTCTGGTGGGTCTATAAAAGAGTAGGTTTAGATTCTAGATTACATTTTTTCTGGTGGGTCTATAAAAGAGTAGGTTTAGATTCTAGATTACATTTTCACTGGTGGGTCTATAAAAGAGTAGGTTTAGACTATAGATTACTTTTTTTTGCTTAGGCTTAGGCTTAGGCCTATGACCACATTTTTGCAACGCTATTGGCTTAGGCTTAGAAATATACTTAATCTACTGTTACGCCCCCTAAAGTAACATTGGCTCATGGTTCCGTACTATTCTCAAGCAGATACTGTTCCCATCACCAGTTAGCAATATGGTTTTGAAATAACCCAATTTCACAGATTGCAAAGAATAAATTTTGAACACCTGGAATTCAGTACTACAATGCTTAACTTTTTTCATTAAAATTTTGGCCAATGTTACTTTAAGGGACGTAACCGTAGATTAAGCGTATTCCTAAGCCTAACCCTAAGCGTTGCAAGAATGTGTTCCTAAGCCTAAGCGTAAGCCTAAGCAAAAAGAATGTAATCTAGAATCTAAACCTACTCTTTCATAGACCCACCAGAAACCTAGACGCCCCTTAAAGTAACATGGGCCAAAATTGTTCGTGGTTCACTTTAAAACCATTATTACAACTCATGATAGACGCTATATCTGCGCCGTAGTCACACTATTAATGCCAGGGCTCGTATTCTCAAATGTGTGTAGTACCTATCACCAGTCACTACTGGGCCGTTAAACACGCGACGTGTAGCAGCTGCAGTGATTAGATTTCGTTCAGCTGAATATTAAATTAAATAAAAAATAATTTTCAATCTTAAATTTCATTCGTTCAAACGTAAACGCGACCTGACTCAGTAAATTTTGATAGGTGCTATACGTATTTCTGAGAATACAGCAGCTACAGATGCTTATAACGAAGTTTCTCTCACAGCAGTTTTATGAGCACTACTGCCCGCAAATTCAATTTGATTTAAATCTCGGGGGATGCCATCGTGGCCGTCTGTCCTTGGGTCACACAAATCTGCCTCGTATCGAGTCAAATTGTCCCCGCAGTCAGGCATTGATTTTGGCAACTTTATGGTGGTCGGATCAGGAACACAGTCAAATTTGCCAGCGTCTAAAGATTTCCACTCTTCTACGCTGGGATTACCAATAACCATGACGTCATCGATGGTGTGTAAATGTGTCATCAAAGTGTTACCGCCTGGAGGGCGATAAACCGGAGCTGGAAGCGTGGGACCATCCAGGCACTGCTGTTCGATGAATCCACTATCGTCTCCATCGGTTGGTGGGTACGTCGGAGTCAGGGCGGAGTATGAAATGCCCCCTTGAAATGGTGGCTCAGTGAACGTCGCTTGAAATTGAGACTCAGTCGTTGAGATCGTTGGCATTGTTGTGGTTTGGTAAGATTGTTGGTAAAATTGAGGTTGGTCGTTATAGTATCCGGCCAGTGGCGCTAGTTTCGGAAGCGGAGGCAACGAATCATTGAGCCCAGAATGATTTGAATAAACGCCGACTTGGTCCGAAAACACAACACCACGGGCGGGCCTGTCTCGCGGAACATCCTGCCGGTCGTTATTGGCACCAGGACTCGGCGATCGTTCATGATACTGTTCAGAAGCTGTTCCATTTTTGACGCGGTCCCGTTTGTGTTGTTCGGCTTCTTTCTTCAACGCTGCAACATGTATCGGTGTACCATCAGTGGTGTCGGCAATGTCTCGCCATACGCTAAACTCTTCATCGTCGACCACAACCGCTGCTCCACCACTCGGTCCGTTTGTGTTGAATAAATCTTTTTTGGCGCCAAAATACGCTTCATCCGCGGAAATTGGGTAGCTAGCGTCGACGATCGCACCACCGTTTGACGGTAGGCTCTTGTAGCCGCAGATTGCGTTTCCATTGGTTCCGTTTGGCATATATGGGCTGTATTGTTTGCCATGACTTCCTTCCGGTCCAACTAAATGATGATGATGATGCCCGTGTTGTTTTCTATACCGCTCACAAGCAGCATTCGCTCGCTGACGCCGTTTAAAACACAACACCGAAACGATAAGCATAGCAATCAGTATACCTGCCGCAATACCAACACATATAACAATAATCATATCTTGATTGAACCACGACCCACCATTATTCGGTTCAGAGTCATTGATATTTTGTGAAACCTGCCCCCCGCTAAACCCCGAGTTTGGTTCATCTCGAGTTACCCCTGAATTTATTAGGGTGCCTGTCGTTTGAGAATTGCTCAAATCTAACATATAAACGTAATGTGTTTGCTTGATTGCATTCCATGCGATACAATGATACTGTCCGGCGTCAGATGTTTGCACTTTTGCAATTGTAAGCGTTGATGCAATCCTCTCTGACTGCAAGTTATTTTTTACTGAACTGCGTTCGATTGAATACCGACCCTCGTCAGACAGTGCATACCTACCGGAACTCGCACCCTCGTGGTTTTGTGTATCAGATATAGGGGTCACTCCTTTAGTGGACCGGCTACTCAACGAACCTGAGGGTCGAAATTCCCATTTCAAATACGGAAGCGGGTCACCAGAGGCTTCACACGATAGTACGACGTCTTCGCCCATCCGGACGTTTATTTGAGGCTTTGAAGGCTGGGATGCTTGGCCCGCTGGTACTACAAAAGGCCCACACACAAATTCGTCTAACCGCAGGCTGGTCCAAGTAGAACCAGCGATGGCCGAGGGATCGATACAGGTTGGGGGTTTGGTTAGAAACGCCTTCGCTGATGAGTGCTCGAGTTCCGAGTTGTAGTACATCCAGCGTATAAATTCGCGAAGGTAACAGTCGCACATCCATGGATTGCCAATCAACGATAGAGTACTTAGTGCTGGGAGAGATCTGAAATAAAAAAAACCGAAGCAATTTATAATAATTGACCATTTCAACCATTTTTAATAATAATTCATCTTATTACAAGCTCGTAGCCAGCTCACCTTGCTATGGGGACTAAACATTGTTCGAGATGGGCATACAAACGTTTTTGATGAGTTACAACACAGATTGGCAATTTTCTGGAGGAGACGACAGAGTTGCTCCAGGGGGCTGGAACATTCCCTGGCCCCCGTCAGGCAACGGGCCTATTTTGTTAGTTGAATAGAAACTACAAATCTAATTGCGGGTTGGTGAGCAATGTGGGGGCAAGTGCGAGCTGCCCTCCCCCTACTTCTGACGTCTATGGTGTCGGCATGTGCGAAATTATATCTGAATTAGAGTAGGTAGAAAGGTTGCCAGCGTCCAAGTATTTAGTTGAGCTTGAGTGAAAAAACACAACATTCTTACACGCGTGGAATGAAATATACACATCGACCTGAACGGCGTGGGAAAAACTCACTCACTGCCTACACGAACGGCGTGGGAAAAAACTGCCTACACGAACGGCGTGGGAAAAACTCACTCACCACCGCGTGGAAAAACTCACTTACCTAAATGGCGTGAGAAAAAGTCAATCGTAACTTACCTGAACGGCGTGGGAAAAATTTTTCGAAACCGATTGTTTTGCAAATAAATCGCTCTCAGCCGTTGCAGTCCATCAAACGCGTCACCAAACACAAAATCAATGCGATTACTGCTTAAATCAAGGCGTTCCAATGACGTCATCCCAGCGAACACATGTTCACCAACAACGGTCAAATTATTATACGATAAATCCAACGATTTGAGTGCTTGCAAATTTGCAAATTGTTTTTCACGCAAGCGATAAATTGCATTGTGCGATAATGAAACTAACTGCAGTCCTTGCAGTCCTTCAAACACAGCACCTGAGTCTAAATCTCGTATCGAACAGTTGACAATTGCTAAATCGAGTAAACTCTCAAGATGCGCAAATAATTTCGGTTTTGACAACGTTTCCAGTTTCCAATTTTCAATCCGGAGCACCATTGTAGAAGGACTTATACCAGAAGGGATACTACCAGGAGGAGGCAGTTGTTGTTGTTTCTCTTGTTCTGACAACAAGAGTAACGGGAGTTGACCCGGAGTGCGAACGCATTCAGTGGTGAATCGTGATTTAATAAACGCACAACTGCACTCCGAAGGGCACGACCGTGGGCCTTCTGATTCTCCTGGGGCGCCGGAGTAGAAAACAGGAGTAGGACCTGCAAAAGATTGAGGTAGTAACGGAAACAGTGTACCCGCTGTTGATAGAATTACCGTTAAAAGAGTACCGCACGCTGAGATCATGACTTGAACCGGAGTCGAAATGTATTTATCTGATTAACACAGTACACTTCGAAGAGAAAATACAACAAACGTACCAGGAGGGCTCTGAACTCTTGTAATGTTACTCCAGAGAAATCAATACACTCTTGTGATATTAATATAGGACGGACGTTAGTTTGTAAGGCAGCAGAAGTAGCATATTTAACGTTTGTAGTCGTAGAAATTATAACAAATTTTTAATATTATTATTATTATTGTATATTATTATTAAAGCTACAAATCTAAAAACACACTGCATAGTTTGCCTAATTGTATTTGTTCCTCCTGCGCAATCGTCTATGCTTAGGCTTAGGAACTCATTTTTGCAACGTTTAGGCTTAGGCTTAGGAATACGCTTTGACTATTGGGCAAAATGCAGGCACAGAATAGAACCTGTTTTGCCTGCTGTTAACCAGATTTCAGATTTAAGCTCAAACACAATCCATTATTGGTGATATTAAAAATTGGCTTAAAAGCCTTTTTTTATGAATTTCCCTCATCAACCGAAAGTTTGAAAATTGTTTCAAATTTTACAACCAACTTTACTCAACAATGCAACTTCAATAAAAAATAAAGCCCAACTTCTGCGATGATATTGCCGAACCCCTTCGGGAAACAATAATCCAGGGATGTATACAAGATGTGGCCAATGTAAAGAACAGGGGCGGACCAGTATTATAAGTTCATTCCTAAGCCTAAGCCTAAACCTAAACCTAAGCAAAGCAAAAAAATTAGTCTAAAACTGAAGCTTATTCTATTCTAGCAGCCCCACAGAAAAATGTTCCGGCCCTGAAGTTTATTCCTAAGCCTAAGCCTAAACCTACATCTGAGCAAAGGAAAAAAATTAGTCTAAAGCTTAAGCTTATTCTTTTCTAGTCCCACAGTTCCGCCCTTGATTTTTACACTGGGTCAAGGTGTGACAAAGGGGATGTCCCGGTCCAAAATTTCTCGAAAAACTCTAAAGCGACACGTTTACCGGCTGAAGAATATTTTGCATCGGTCAAAAAAATTTTCGGCCGCTCTGCTCGTCGGCAAAAAAACTATTAGGCATAATTTTATTTCCTACAGAAAGGAAAACCTAGTTACGCCCTTGCCACATTATCTGGCTACTAGACTGACTTGTACGCTAAGACAGGATACCCCTTCTAGAAGACTGGCGCATGTTTACTACAGTGGCCAGCCTATCAAACATGAGACTAAACCTAAGCCTGAACCTAAGTCTAAGTTTAATCCTACGCCAAATGTACCACGTCTATAAGTCTTCCCCAGTCCACCAGTCTCCCAGTGGGCAGTATTCAAAATTTGCCGCGGACCGGAAGAATGACATCCTTCTTGCAAGTCTGATTATATCCGCACATACTTGGGAAATTTTCTTGGGACCCTCTCTAACCAGATGAGGAAGGCCATAGGGCGTCAACCCATACCTTCCCCGTCAATAGTTACATGGTGTACGTACTAGCGGATCCATAGGGGTGGCAGAGAGACGTTCGCCCCCTGTCGTAATTTTTTGTAATAAAATGCTACAGTCCGTACTTTACAAGTCCTAAGAAAATTTTTGGTGATAAAATAATAAGATCCCTCCCTACCTTACAATTTTTGCGTTTGATCACATTTACCAGCCCTCCCGTTAGAAATATTTGTGCGTCCGCTTCTGGGTGCACGCAAGTTATTTACGCAAAAAAGTCTGTTGCGAAAATGAAAACATCTCTTTTATGCTATTTAATAACCCGAAAAAGTGTTTCGAGCGAAAAAATATTGCTTGAGGCATGGAGACCGTAAATGTACAACGTTGAAATAATAGAAATGAACTAAAATATCAGAATGTTCAGTCTAAAAGCACCTCTGCCACACAGTTTGTAGTATAACCATCTGTTGGTTATATATATGTATGTATGTATGTATGTATATATGTATGTATATATATACATATATATCAGGTTGTATAACCGGAATTATAAAATACCGGAACCGGAAAGTTAAAAATATACTGGAACCGGAACCGGAATATAAATCATACTTGGTACCAAAGGATTCATTGTTAACGATATTTTACCTTGCAGTAGCAGCAGGACCACCTCCAGTTCAACATTCTAGATAATCAACCATCTCGCTTGCTAGTACAGTGGATTTAGGAATTTTTTTACATCCGTATAGATGCAAATGATTGCGGTTTAGGAACTCAAGAAACTTTCATGTGAAAATTTTGCAGAAAGTCGGCCTACTTTTCAAAATTCTTGCTATGCCAGGACTGCAGTATTTAGAAAAATTGATAGGAATTAAGGTTCACAAATGCGTATCTAAGTCTTATTACCGTATCAAACTAACGGTCTGTTTCATGGGTCAATGGTACAAAATGAGGTCATGCACTGCTCCGATTTATTTCGGCTCGCGAGCCCAAAGTTTGGGTCAATCCTGTGTCAGGGACGGCGATATGAAGAACCTAAGGAGGGTGGTCGCATTCCCACTTTTTTGGGTCTTTTCGGATATCCCCCAGCCAGCGTTTGCCCAAAACGGTTGGATTTTGAAAATGTTTTGCATTTTTGAGCTTCCCATAACATCCACTCTTTGTTCTACGACCAAATTTGAATTTTTGAAAAATTTGATTTTGTTAAGGTCTCGAGGTACTCTTTGGTACCCAAATTTTTTAGTGAAAAAGTTAGACAAATTGTATACCATTAGATGTAGCTTGTGAAGCTGAGTCCAATGTGTTAAATTTTCTGAAAACAAACGTCTGGCTAACAAGTTATGGTCGAATAACTGGTGTGGCACGCTGCCAACGATTCGAAACGGCGCGAAATCAGTTATCTGACCGTAACTCGTTAACCAGAGGTTTGACTGTGAAAAATTTAACACAATTGGACTCAGCGTCCGAAGGCTTCATCGAATGGTATATAATTTGTAAAACTTTTTAACAGAAAAATTTTTGGGTCCCAAGGAGGAATCGTGGTCCTTGGGACTTTGATAAGTCAAATTTTTAAAAATCCCGATTTGGTCTTGAAATGACCAGGGAAGGTTTTGAGAAGCTCAAATATGTAATAACTTTCAAAATCCAACCATCTTTGGGCAAACGGCGGCTGGGGGGATTATTGAGGCGACCCAGCAGTTTAGCCAACTATTTTCACAGGGGTAAAGTTTGAAAACCAATTGATTTAGACGCTGAAAATGCAACATAAAGAGTGCTTGGAAATATGCGAGGTCAGTTTTATAACGTATTTTGAAGGCAAACTAATTAAAGAAAGCCCTAACCACAGTCCACCAGCACCCAGGTCTCGTCCAACATATTGAAATTAGTCCAATATTTGATCTGGTGCATACGGTATATTAATCCGCTCACGAATTAGCAGCTGCGGACACACTGAGAAATATGAAATTTCTAAAAAAATAGCTACGCCAGTACAACGAAAGCTAATCATCAAAGCTTGAAAATATTAAACCACCGTAATCGGATACCGTGTAAACACAAAAACCAGCTAAATTTATAACTCTACTTTCAATGGACATTATGTAAAAGCGTGCCGTAAAAATAACCCGGCGGCTGCTTTGATGTATTCAGTGCCGGCGGAAGCGCCCTCAATTCTCCATTTAACAAAGGTTCCGACCCTTGGGGTCCGTTACATTGGCAAACAAACCTTTTTTCTTGCCAACCACGAAGTTATAGAGCTGTGAAACATTTTATTGCGGCACTCTCGTTCTTATTGAAGCACCGACTGTCGTATCGCCGACCCTGGATATATTCTATATGCTAAACCAGTCTATATTTGGTGTTTAGTTTCTTTTGTGATTGTTAACTTTTTACTATATCAACAGACGACCAGGGGATGTTATACGTCATTTTAAAATCTATTAAAATTAATACTTTACCCTCAGTTTAAATTTCATTTTTAAAATCATTATTATTGTTATGGTCACAAAATCATATTGGACATTTGTGGAACGTTAGGAAATATACATTGAAAGAAATAGTTGCATATCAGCGCATCTATTAGCTCAAAGTACTGAACCAAAAAAAAATTTGGCAGCAAAAATTAATTGCTAGCATAAGCCCCTTAACCAGGTTGCAACCGGATATCCGTTTCCGGTAAAAATTAGTGTCCGTTTCCGTTACGGAAATACCATTGTTTTTACGCTCAAATTTAATAGTTACTGATCACGTATATATCGCGCATTTTTTTCATTACAGATATGCTGCAATTGTTTGAAATGAAATATTTAAAAATGACGAAATTCATCCAAAATCTTAATAAATTTCGCACACATCAATAGTGTTGGTACAAAAATGAAACATCTTTGTACCTTTTATATTTCAATATCTGTTTTCGATTCGCGGTTATTTTGATCACTATCCGTTGCCGTTATTTTTACTATCAGTTTCATACCCCAAGCGCCTTTAACCCAATCAAAAATTATCCCGTACGCAAACGCCAGTCAAACGGCGAGAACAACGTAAATAGTCAATCCAGTCAGAGCCACAAACGAATTCTAGGTTAGGAAATTTTTTTCTAGCCTTCTCTATAATAATCTTCCTGCCTTTTTCTAGTAACAATTCTCTTGGTTACAAGACGAATCCCAGGTCTTTGCAAGTCTAACCTTTAGCTTAACGCGCTTAAAGACTACAAAGAACGTAATAAAATGGATTGATGGCGCATGAGAGTGCAATAATTAAATTTAGCTACTGCGGGTAGAATCCTCGTGGCTCCTATTAATGCTTCAAGCCTTAAATTGAATACATTATCATAAACAATATATATCAGAAAGCAATAAGCACAGACAGCTTAATCTGCGACCAATTAAGAGGTCTATAGTACCAGGACTTCGGGAAGTAGCTAGGGTGACCGCCCTGACCCCCCCTACGGCCAGAGTCTCTCCCACGGGCTGAAAATTTTTTTCAAATGTTTTAGCACAATTTCGAATAAGGTATATTTTTTCGTTTACGACTTTGGGAAATTTTCTTATTTCCGCTACTAAAAATTCCTGGCTGAGGGGCAGCTAATGACGGCGTTGAATGGTCTAAAATGTACGTATTTGGGTGTTCTCTATGCGTCCAATCAGAGTAGACATCGAAGCAAAATGTTTACGAAGACGCTGGCTTAGTAAAGCAAAATGTTTGATAAGGTAAACAGAAGATTAACTTTTTTGAAAACGTCTGCTGATTTGTACGCTCGCAATGTACATGCATACCTTCGGTGTAGTTTCCCTCGGAAAGATACTATACCGATTCCAGCTTAATCTCTAAAATCAACGTTTCAATGACCATGCGGATGAGTTCAGCCGCAAAATAATACCACCCCCCCCCTAAAACACATGCTTTCAACAAATTACCTTACCGTCGAGTACACCCACCGCCACCCAGTGGCAGACAAACTAGGGGACAGCAATAGACCCAAGAACACGAACTCATCAATTTGGAGAGCAGAGCGAGCCAGAACCCAAACACAATTTTAGCAGTAAATCTTAGTGCAACGTTTTGGTTTAGAAATTCTGGGAAGCGGCCAGGCGGCTCGTTCTCACCCCCACGTAAACGTTACTGCGACCCTGGAGATAAATCGAAATGATAAAAGCGTTCGTTAAGACGTAGTAAAATATTGATTTACTCTCTCGTGGTCCGACTGCCCGGAACTACCATTAAAACTGTCTCAGAATCCGATAATCTATACACTGAGCACTAGTATTTATGGTCTAGTGACCACTTGTGTTTAATTAAACTTTGTCGCCTGAAGGCATATCCGGATGAAGATCAATTAAATCGGTAGCGTACCTCCCGTGGCATTCTCTCACTATGGTATTGCAAGGGAACTCGTTCCGCCGGACCGTTAGCCAGAGGGGGGCCAGAGGAAGCTCAGCTCCCTCCGGACGTTTTTTGGCGTACCTTAGGAAATTTTCAACCTTGCTCTGTACAGTCATCGAAAACCCATTGTTTTCCGCTTGTGAAACAATTTGACTCCGTAGCCGAGTAAACAGGCTACGGGTCTGTGTTCCACGAGCATGGAATGAATGAGGGAGGAATCGAACACAATTCCGGTATTCCGATCCCTTCCACTATTCAGCTCACCAGCCGACGTTTGCCCAAAAATGGTCGGATTTCGAAACATTTTGCATATTTAAGCTTCTTGTGAACTCCCCCAATAATTTCATACCCAAATTTGAATTTTTGAATGATTTAATTTTTAATTTTTTTCAAAAAGTTACACAAACTGTACATACATCATTCGACGTAGCTTATCGAGCTAAGTCCAATGGTGTTACGTTTTCCACACTCAGACGCTTGGTTAACAAGTTATGAGAAAGAATAACTGATTTTGTGCCATCCTAAAACGCTGGCAGCGCATCAAATCAGTTATTCGAACACAACTCGGTTGCCAATCGTTTGATTGCGGAAAGTTTAACACCGTTCAATATTCAATTTGTCTAACTTTTTGACAAAAAATTTCTGCGCTCTGCTGAACGATCATCATCCTTAAATTAAGGGACACAACCTAAAAGTACCCTCCGTGCAGGCGTCCGGAGTACAGCCACGGGATTAAGCCAAACCGCACAGCTAACTATCCGGAGTACAGCCACGGGATTAAGCCAAACCGCACAGCTAACTATCCGGAATACAGCCACGGGATTAAGCCAAACCTCGTAGCTAACTATCCGAAGTACAGCCACGTGATTAAGCCAAACCTCATAGCTAACTATCCGGAGTACAGCCACGTGATTAAGCCAAACCTCTTTGCTAACTATCCGGAGTACAGCCACGTGATTAAGCCAAACCTCGTAGCTAACTATCCGGAGTACAGCCACGGGATTACGCCAAACCGCATAGCTAACTATCCGGAGTACAGCCACGGGATTAAGCCAAACCGCATAGCTATCATAGAATGATAGAAAAGTATTTGTCTAGCCAAAGCTGTTAAATATTAATGATGACGACATGTGATGGGTAAATATAAGATCGGAACTAACCAAAGACTTTGTTGTTTTTCGTGAGAACCAAAGGCCGCCCATGGGTGGGGGGCTAACGCGTTGTCTTATCGCTTGACTTTATTCAAAGCATAAGAAAATAATGGCCCATGTTAATTATGAAGGCCTACCCACCGGGAGACAGGCGAGCTTAGAAACTGGCTAACTTAGGCGCACGCTTAAACAAAATATTTTGTGTAGGCTTGGGCTTAGGCTTACGTTTACGCATAAGGCGTTGTACAAAGGCTCTGGTAGTTAACATGGGCAAAAATTAACATACCAAAGTATTTAATGGACTGGTAAGCAAATTATGACGCGGGTATGCCCGCATGGTAAACAATTTTAAAGCGCTGTGTGATTCTTTGCCCGCCTAAAATTGTCATAAAAACTTAAAACAAGATAATGTAGAAAAACTTGAGTTTTTAAACTGTTTTACCATATGAATGAAAAATATGTAGCGAGTTTCATCAATGCAGTCTAAAATTACACAGCTGTATTGTACGCAGAAGAAACAATAAGGGCGGGTAAAGACTGGTAACGGTAAAAGAATTTTGCGCGGGTATGCCCGCGGGTAAGAAAATAAAATTTCGCGGGTAAAGCGCAATGCGGGTAAAAAATCTTTACCCACTTACACCTTTGGTTGCAGGTTGGGCACGGTTTTTTGCGTAGACCGTATGGAGGGACTAGAAAAAATCATTGGTGGGATGGAACGGGGGGGGGGCGGCGGCAACAGGCCTTTATCTCCGTACACAGTTTACGAATTATTGCTAAAATTAGCAAATTTAGTACAATTTTAGCTGCTTAACTTTGTTTCACCTCCGATTCCTCCTGAACCCCCGGCTCCAGCAATCTTCATTGTCCCTCAGCTCCAGTATCTTCCGGCTCCGGTCGTACCATAATGCACATGTATATTTTTGCATACACATATGCGCAAATTAACCCTTTATCACATGAATACTTTCTATTTCCCCTGAGACCTACTTTATGCTAGGATTCGAACTCCAGTGACTGGAGTGGGAGGCGTATACCATCACCACTCAGCTATAGGAGCTTGACGCTCGAGCCCGAAGGGGCTCTCATGTCTTGTGGTGATTTAGTACTAAGTATACGTGTTGCAATTGTTAAACACGGTGCGATATATACTGTTTAACGTATATACACTGCGCTGAGTTGCCTACAAGCAACTCAATGTGAGAAGGGGTTATACATAGTAAACTGAAAATTTTTCGCTTAACCCTTTCTCACATGAATATTTTCTATTTCCCCTGAGACCTACTTTTATGCTAGGATTCGAACTCCAGTGACTGGAGTGGGAGGCGTATACCATCACCACTCAGCTATAGGAGCTTGACGCTCGAGCCCGAGGTGCGATATATATTATTTAACGTATATACACTGCGCTGAGTACCTATGGGCAACTCAATGTGAGAAGGGTTTAAACAAGCAACACTTTTAATTGCAAAAATGGGAAAATTTAGCTTAATTATAACAAAATTGCATGATACAAAAGTATGCAACTCTTAAGGTTCCGCATGGTACAAAACGTACCACCGGATGTGGCGTTTGTTGGCTGATACCAATTATTTAGGAGTCTCTGTCACATGCAATAAGCCTCCGGATACATAAAGTTCCATGGTTCGCACAGGTTACCCCATCTAACAAAGGATTGTAGGGCAAAAACGCAATACGAGCCGGGTACATTTTTTCCTACACAGAATGTACCCAGGTGCACACTCTTGTTGATGTATGCATCATCCACTCTTGATTATAATAATACAATATATCATATCCGACTCTTCTTCTCTGGTTTTTTCAAAATTTGCTAACCTCATCCGGCTATTCTACTCCGCTTTCAGCAAAATTTGCTAAACTCCGGTAGCCGGTATTTTTCAACTCTGTTTGCACTCTTATATACTTGTTTATATCTTGACACACGCAGATATCATACGCTATTTTATTGTCTAAAACAATAAGAAACAACACAACCACAAGAGTTAGAAACGTTAATAAACAGCAAAAAAAAACAATAATAAACAGCAAAAAACAATAAATTTAAAATAAATGACTTGTGATAATTCATAAGATGCCACAGAAAGGATTCAAAGGGTTCGAAAGGTAATTTGTCATGCTTAAAATTAAGCTTGAAACAAATTCCAAAGACTTTCCTAGAAGCCATCGCCACTACGTACTCTGAATTAATAATGCAGTCCCGTACCCAGCTCACCTTGCTAGAGAAGGCTGAATATTTTTCAGAAGGGGCATACAAGGGTTTTTGCTGACTTACAAGCACGGTTGAAAAATTCGGGTTAAAGGGCGGCCCCCCCCCCCCCCCGGTTTTTGCCTGACTTACAAGCAAGGTGGAGGTTCACGGCTATGAATAACAACCGGAGGTTACAAATACTAAAGTCGGATGTAGACAAGATTTACCGGAAGCGGAAGTGACGCAAAATTAGGCAATTGACATGTTGTTTAAATAATTAAATTTTTACCGTAATCTATGAAAAGTTGCGAAAACATTAATCAAAATTAATAATTTCCAAAAGTTTTTAATCATACGAGAATATTTTTTTCGCTGCCTAAAAATTGTCAACAACCCGATACTTGACAAAAATTCTGCCGGAAGCGGAACAAAGATTAATGCACAGCTAAAATTGCAACCGGAAATATATTTTCTGTTTGAAGCAGACACAAGATATCCGGTTCTTGGTCGCTTGGATGCAGTAATGACACGTTTACATTTTTTATTTCAATATCCGTTTCCGCTAAAATATTAACCGTTGCACCAAAAAGTGAATTATTAAATTTTTTCCAGGGGGTAAGGCCTCGCGTCACCCCACTCATCCGCTTGCTAAATGCAAGTCGTAAATTTGTGTTTTCTGATGTGAAGTATAATAGTGCTATTAACAGACCGTTAAATAGCTTTATGTCAACGTATTATTGAAATAAATTTGAGTATACACGATTGTATAGTTCAATCTATTACAAAAAGTACTACAACTACTAACTTGAACTTTTAGGTTGAGGGTAACTTGACGCGACTGTAGCCGAATCATAAACAGGACCGGAGCGCCGCTGCTCGCCCATTTTGGGGGCACACCATTGGTCTTAAGTATTAATCAAATTGGGCTTCTAATCCTCTGTAAATGATGCAAAGACTGTAATTTGGCAAGCATTTCGCGGAACATTGCATTCTATGCATTGTGAAATACCAGTGGCAACGTAATTGGTGTGATTTTCGATCGTAGTTCAAAGGTGTATAATGTGACACATAATTACTGTGATATTTTCCAGCGGCAAAATTACACTCTTGTCTACTCGCAGCCTTAACTTAAATATGATAATGAACCAGCAGTAGTTTTTACTCCCGTGTTCAGTCATTCAGTCCTAAAAATTTCAATTTCAAAGGCAGAAACACGTTGTCCGTAGGGCATCTACGCAACTATTTTGTCTCTTACTAAGGTATACTCTCGATTAGATTAAAGTGTACGACAGCACATACCCTAATTGCTTATTTTAGTGGTGGGTGCATACTAAAAATATGTTTGCACGCGAATTTTTTTCATTTTCTGTGGATGAAAGAACCTGTACCCACATCTTGCGGATGTCAGTTTAAACTGACACTACCAAAAAGGGTCATTCAAAGCGAAATCACTTTACAGCTGTGAAATTTTGATTTAGATCTTAAGCAAAGCTATAGTTCAATCTATTTCAAGTAAAGTTTGTATCGATAACGTTACAGTTTCTATAGTGGCTTTCGAACATTTTTATGTCAAAGAAGCAAGATGCTGGTGATAGGAAACCAAATAACAAATGCGCATATGCAACTTACAACACAAATCCGTGCACAAAACACGAAGATAACAGAGTGAAAATGATCATGAAAATATAGTTAGGACGAGTTTAGCAACTTCAAAAATAGACTTTTTCGTGCCGTCTGTCTAAACTGACATCAGCAAGATATGAATTAAATCAACTCACTGGAATTTACAGTGTATGTCCGGTTGAAATGAAATCATGACAACGCCACAAATCACATATACTCTTAAATTCAACCGAAACATTGTTTTATGCAAATATTACTACCGTGAACATCTGCATATTCGTTCACTAGTTAAACTGTGCATAAAATTTGTCCTATATACAAAGTGCAATATAGGCTTCAAACTGCAAACGAAATATCTTTAGAAATTGCAATATAATCGCGCATAAATTGCAACTGCAGTTGAAATATTTACACGTGAAACGTTTTTCTGCAAATCATAAAAGGAAAGTATAATATTCAAATTTGAATGCGGAATTTATTTTATCAATTGAACGACTACTTAAACTATAACTGTTATCATGTTTAATGGATACTTTTATCATTGATTACAAGTCTGTTTCCGGTATACAGAGTTCGATTCAACCGAAGCTTACCGGGTTCTAACCCTCGTTGGGTTTTCTAAGTCCTTTTCACAGCAGGTGCTGTATAATCGTACCATTTAGACACTGGCGGATTCAGAGGGAATGCGGTTTGGCGAGTACGCCCCGCCCCCGACTCAAACTTCTGGATACGCGGCTGCATTCAGAGGCACTTTATATCGCTGTCCCCACCGTGGACAAACATTTTTTGCGTTGCGCTATTCTCGGCGGGCGCCTTCCGACGCCCCCTCGCACCGCCTTGTCTATATTTATGTTAGATACGCGTAGCGACGCTCAGCGACGTCCGCTACAGTAAAGTATAGCACAACGCAACTGTTAGAAAAAAATTAAATCTTATTGACAATTTTCTCAGATTGCTATCATGGACCGTGTGTCCCCCCAAATCTCACCCATAGTTAAAATGATCCACGAGATCCAAAAATTTACTCGCTCGCTTCCAGAGAAATGTTTCCACTTCGATATCAACGATTCTTGGTCGTGGGAGTTCGTGATTCTGGTTAAAACTTTGCAATTATAATGTTAAACCAGAGTACAGACAAATAAACACTTGCCATAGCATTAAGCATACCGCTTAGAATTACACTTTAGCTTGCGTTTACACTTAAATTTACAAAACGAAAATCACTACCAGCTCGCTAGGCACATCAAGAGTTAATCCGACAAATTACACCAAATCCACCCACGTAAACGACGTAAACCAAGCGATACAACAATTTGTTAAAATCCAATAACTTACGAAAATCTTACCGCTAATCAAAACGCCGGTCCGGCTAAATAATTTTCAGTGGCTACGGCTACGGACCCACAAAGCGCCATCATTTTTACAATCGTGGAACCGCAACAGATGAACATATTCAAAGCGGAGATTAACGTCTAGTGCTGGGCCTAATTGTAGTACCCCAAAACAGTCCGTAAATTAGTGTTTACATCTCTGGCAATGGCGGATCTGGAAACTTCTAATAGAGCATTCGCAACATAAATCATTAACCCCTTCTCACATTGAGTTTCCTGTAGGCAACTTAACGCTGTATATACGTTAAATAATATATATCGCACCGTGTTTAACAATTGCAACACGTATACATTGTACTAAATCACCACGAGACGTGAGAGCCCCCTCGGGCTCGAGCGTCAAGCTCCTATAGCTGAGTGATGATGGTACACGCCTCTCACTCCAGTCACTGGAGTTCGAATCCTAGCATAAAAGTGGGTCTCAGGGGAAATAGAAAATATTCATGTGAGAAAGGGTTAAAAAAACCGTCCTTACAAGCCAAACGATCCAGAAAACACGCGTTGGATTCATCCCTGACGCATCCATCCTATATCGCAGTAGGTTTGTCCCTCTACTTGACTATTTTCGTTTCTATTAGTAATGTTTTTCCTATTTGAAAACTTATCACTAACTGATAATGACTGTAGTTACGTCTAAAAATATACGCACCGCCAAGAACAAACTCGCCTCACAAACTTGTTAAAATTGAAAAACTTCAAATCAAATTGCACCATTTGATTACTAAAAGGTTTACAAATTTGACAATTTTAGTTCAAAAATAGTTTCGCTACGATAGCGATTTTAACCAACAGTATACACGAATAATTATTTTTAAAATTTGAATTCACAAAATTGACGTCATGCTGCGAGTCAAAACCGACGAAATGAAATAGTAAAGTTGTCAAAAGACAACAAATTAATCCCAATTTAATTGTGGGAATTCCGGTGACAATTTTTGTTTAGTCCGACCGGAACATTGTCAGGGGAGCGGAAGCGTCCCTCCATCCACGATCGAATTCATTACTGTCTGGTAAACATGCTGGACTGCTTAAACGTCATTAATTTGTGAATTTTATTTAGTAATTAATTATATTTCAGCTGTTTTTCGGTGAATCTCTCGCGAAAAAGAACAGTTATGTTTTTAGTTCAATTCAGGATGTAAACAGATAGTGAAAATTAACGGAACCGGAAACAGTGCATCATATCTGTAGTGAAAAAT
The DNA here is from genome assembly GCA_030248215.1 of Enoplolaimus lenunculus. Taxonomy (NCBI): domain Eukaryota; kingdom Metazoa; phylum Nematoda; class Enoplea; order Enoplida; family Thoracostomopsidae; genus Enoplolaimus; species Enoplolaimus lenunculus. The sequence goes on from JASANG010003742.1 coordinate 22,304, forward strand.
TGCGAGATATATACGAGATTTATAACTAATTTTGAAACGTAGAAATAACGCAATTTCTAGTATTTCTATAACCGAAACCGAACGCTGAGTTTACCGGAAACGCAAGCGGATATCTGATTACACACCGCGCTGAACGGTGTCGGATGCTATATTTCTCGGTAAATTATACTTTTTCCGTGAGATTTAAACTTAATATTCAGGTATACTAAGGTTACCTTACAAAATACTCTGCCTACTCTCGTGTGTGACACTAAACGTTTTAGCTAAGTCAGCAATAATCCAAAAAGTATGTTTTGAGGAAACAAATCATAACAATATTTATGTTTTTCACTATATTTACAAGGCTAAAACTATAGTTGAATATAAATTTTTCAAATTCAACAGTTTAAAATTTGAAAAGCGTAACAAAATATATCTCAGGGGATCGTATTATATCGCAGTATTATTAATAATTAATTTAGTTAATTTTGTAACCAAACAATAACCTTTGTTGGGTGTCTTCGTAAACTTGTAAACAGTATGCAATTTCCGGTCATCATATTATGGTTTTGTGCTTAAAAATTCGACAGCCAAACTTTTAGTAATTAACCTTTTTCGTCCATGAATATTTTCGATTTCAACTGAGATCATATTTTGAACTAAAATTCGAACTATTGTTACAATGACGTTTCGACCAATCGCTTGAGCCAGTGGGGGCATTGACGTCATGTTGATATATACTGCGGATACGCAACTACGCGTAGTTGTTGCTCATTGTATACTCCATGCGGAAAAAGTCTTAGCAATTAAGACAATTCGTCGCCTGACAACTTGTTGACCGACAAGGCAACATGTAGCCACCAGACATCTCGTCGAACCTGGCAACTCGTCGCTTCAACAAAATGTCGCCGACCAATGGGGATAACTCGCCATTGCGATAATTTGCTGGTCAATTTAGGTTTATGAGTTCGGGTCGACTAAAGGTCGGGTTGCCAGTTGCCGGGCGACAAATTGTCGTAGATTCGTTCAGAAATAAAAATTTTGACTACGTTCCTGAAACCTAATATATAGTAAGTATGGTGTCCACTAGAAACTACCATGTCAAATTATACGCATATTAATACTTGAAATTGTCCATAGTAGCATAATTTCTGCCAATCATGTCGCTCAAACATAATAATCAATCATACAACAAAAACAATAAACAAATAATAAATGAGTGAAAAAAAATAAATTTTTCTCACACAAAAAACAGTAATAATTTAAATTCTCACAAAAAAGACAGAAAAACATTCTACTTTTAAGTGAAACGATTTTTTAAGTCGAAAATCATGAAATATTTATGAACACAGCGACTCGAGTAGAGCAGTACTTAGCTGTCAATAAGAATAGAATTGCGTAAATTGTGTACAAATAAAGTATATTGAGAAAAAAATGAAAAAAATCTTTAAAAACAACAACATCAACAACGACTACTAAGAACAAAACAGGATGCTTTAGTGAAATTTATTCCAGGGATACTAAATCCTATATTTAGCAACTAACCGGTTTATCGGTAGTCAGGTTTTAAATAGTAAAATTTACTAAATCCTTCCAACTGAAGGACCATTGGTACCTGATGGGATTCCTTTGGTTTAACCAGAGCTGTCAAACAAGCTGATCCGGAAACCCACCCCCCTCTCCTATTAGCCACAATCAGATCTATAGACCCGCCCCCCGCCAGCCCAAAATATATAGAGAAGGTGAAAATATTTCACAAAGTTAACAAATATTATTTAAGAAATTTGCAGTTGTTTAAGGATGGTGCAAAACTTTCAGAAATTTCGCCTGGATTGTGTCTGGCTATGGCCAACCAACAGATCAGGAGCGGAACGTTTTTCTGTGGGACTGAAATAGATAAGCTTAAAGCTTTAGTATAAAGCCTTTTGCAAAGACTTAGACTAAAGTTGTAGGTATATGTTTGCACCACTGTTACGGCCGTGTTCTACCACTATGGCCCCGGGTTATGGACTTGGGCACCAAACGGTAGTTGCTAAATTTACAATTTCACGTAGAACAATTAAAGGGATGGTGTAGACCAATGACAAAAAATTTGGCACAGTTGTACTACCAGAACTGGCAATGAATGTTTCGCATTGCCCAAACATTTAATCAGAAACATTATTTGAATGAAAATTCAAAAATTTTGACAATTATTTCATTCATAAATATTAATTTCAAGTTTTTCTGGCAAAAAACAATGACCAGTTTGGTTATGATAGTAAATAACGCAAGCATATAACGAAATTTAGCAAATATATTAAGCTGGAACGCACAATGAAGCTACTTAAAAATGTCAACAAAGTTTAGTTTTCTGGTTATAGAAATTTGAAAAACTAAATTTCTCAAAAGCGAAACGAAACTAATTTGATTAGCGATGTAAAATGTGAGTAGCGAAATAGGAAAATTTGTCTAGAAATAGTGACGCTATACTAACTTGTCGTGCAGCGCCGTACGTCACTCGTCATCATACGGTATCGTGCGTGACTAATTTACGTACGATACAAACAATGGGACGAACGGCGCCGGATGGTGACGGACGGCGCCGGATGGTGACGGACGGCGCCGGATGGTAAATGACGGCGCCGGATCGTGACGGACGGCGCCGGATGGTAAATGACGGCGCCGGATGGTGACGGACGGCTCTGAACGTTATCAAAAGTATAGGTTCACAAATCTTTCTGCGAAACAAATACACCAGCCGTAAAAGTTTACATAAAACTAAACCCAATTTCGATCCCTGTTTGCCAAAATTTCGGACGGGGAATGCGCACTGTCCCTGTCCAAAAAGTTGTGCATTTTCTGAAGACAAATAAAACAAGCGTTTCTGCAATATACAATAATTCATACAGCAACTCATACACAATTCTCTCAAAACTATTAGTAAATGTGAACTAAATTCCTAGCTATGATTTTTAATGAATTATTTGCAGCTACAAGTGTATCGAACAGGATTTTGGACAAACCTTACAAGCGCATGGTGCAGCTGCAATTTCACGCAGAAAAATCTTGCACGTGTGGATAGGGCTTTAATATGTTTTCAGTTTTTTAAATCAACTGCGTGTCAGAGATGAATCTTGAGTTCCGAATAATGACTTTTACTCGGCGGATTTTAGTTTGACTCTATTTGATAATGTGTCATAGAGCCTTTAGGGTGATGCTAGGGCGTCGAAGAAGATAAAATTATCAAAAAAGTATAGCGTTATTCTTGAATTGAGGCAACATTTATTCTGCATTCTATTAAACATATTAGCGTACGCATATTTGGCTATGTTTCTATGGTACATCCGTCGATATTTTAGGAAAATACCTTTGGAACAAACTCAAGTATAGGTACACGCTTCGTCGTATATTTTACGACCACGCAATTCAATCATGACCTACCAATATTTACACAACACAAATAACCTAGCTAGCAGAAGCGCGCCATTTTTGTGCGCGCCAAAAAGCCTACAGACTTAGCTATACCGAAGGAAATGGCACGCTGCATGAACCCCAGCAGCAGCCATTATTTTCGGTTTGGGCAGTTGGTGTTAAAAATTTAATCAGCATAAAGTGACACTTGGGAAATTTACGATTTGAGCACAAACTGAATCTTGAACTGTGAAAATGTAAACTGTGTTGCTGTTGTTCGCTGACGGATCCAAGCGTGGAGGTCCACCCAGGTCATGGACTCGAGCAGTGATCAAATTCAGAATTGGGTATTGAATAAAAATTTACTACTAAAATTGCGTTTGGCTTCTCGTTCGCGATGTTTTTTTTTCCACTATGATAATATCGTGCGCGGCCCCCAGCGCCAGAAATAAATTTCTGGATCAGCCGCAACTGCTGTTGTTGTTTTCGGACTAAAACAGTCATGGGGGGGAATTGAAAATGAACATTATTTTGTCGATTGGGACGTGTTTGAAAAACAAAACATTGTCTCTGTCCGCTAGTGAAATGATGATTAGATTTTAGGAAAAATGGGTAACCAAGCCATTTGGCTCATGAGCCTCATTAGTGGAAAATCAAACATCATAGAGCAAGCTTCCGTTGATGCCCTCTTAAAAGTAGTGCAAAAATAGAACCCAGAAGTCATGACCTTCATAATGCAATGTACATTAGCCACTAAAATTATTTTAAAGATTTTGGCCCATGTAAAGATCAGGGGATTTGCACAAGTTCTACAACTACTGAACATAATCTTAAAAAATTGGCTGGGTTGCAGAAACATGTCTTTACCCTTTCTCACATGAATATTTTCGATTTCATAAGATATCTTAAAAAATTGGCTGGGTTGCAGAAACATGTCTAAACCCTTTCTCACATGAATATCTTCAAATTCATAACAGATGTAATTTCAAGGTATGATTGCATCCCCAGTCTCTCGGGTTGAAGATGTTCACGATGACCACTCAGATATAGGAGCTTGACGCTCAAGCTCGAGGGGACTCTAATGTCTTGTAGAGATTTTGCACTGCGCATATATGTTAGAATTATTAAACACTGCTCACAGTGTCTGCGTTGCTCGTATATTACTTATATTTAGTTGCTAAAGTATACTCTATGAGTTAAAGGATTATACATACTAACTGAGAATTTTTCATTTAAATCGAATCCCAACTTATATATAATTTAACATTCTACTTAAGTTTAGTATAAATCGTACGTTTTCCACACGCATTTTAATTTTCCCAAATAATCAATAATTGCTGAAGTCTGTGCTAAATTCGGAACTGTTATACTGGTAACTGCAAAATGTTACCAGGGTTGCCAATTTATGAAAAATTTTCAACCCGGAAAGTTTAATCTGTTTCTTTAAGTCCAAAATCTACTAAAGTCAGAGGTCGACTTATGTTATGTCTCTGCTATCCAGCGATTAACGATAGCGCTCTTGCCGTTCAGGGTCGAAAATAAGCAATTTGTATTTTGCAATTGATTTACGGCGCCATCCGGTGCCTTACAAGCGGACGGCGCCGGACGGCATTGAAATCATCAGAAAGCAAACCACCACCCTAACTTTTACTCCAAATCGAATCAAATTCAGATTTCTTTGGACTTCATTAAAATTTTGAAGATCAAACCTAATAAGAACCTTTTTCCATAAACGCTAAGCCATCAAATTTATACAATTTTGGACTTCAAAAATTCTAAACTACCAACGATATAATTCAGAAATGCAGAACAAGTGGTCCTAAGCAACTAAAACACTATATTCTCATGGGGGTAATTGTACGTAAACGAATGTGAGAACGCAAACTCGAACAATTGATTGCCCAATACAGCAGCAAACGCTCAATGGAACGAGACAGCGTTGCACGATTGAAGCTTGGCTTTTGGCGCTCAAAAATATTTATTTAGCAATCAAAATTTTGCCAATTTTGAAGTAAATTCGATGTGAAGTTGAACAATGGAATAAGACGCACGTTTGCTCACTTAATTGTATTGGCCAACGAGAAAGAGTACACTTGATCCAATCATATCATAAATTGGGCAGCGTATAAAAATAAAAATTTTTGATCCTAAAAAGGTATTTTAGCATCAGAATGTTCGCCATGCGAAATGTGACAAGTTATTGGAAATAATTCGTAATAAATATGCCAAGCCGGTCTTCTGGTGCAGGAAAATATTTATTTAGCAATAAAATATTTAGAATGCAAATTTAGCAATTTGTTTTTTACTTTAAAATGGAATCCGTGTTTCGTTGCGATGAGAAACGCTTAGTTTGGCTGATTATTTTCCACCGCTTAACATTTATGCCATTGAAATTCCACTCCCTAAAACTGGCAAATGTACGCCAATTCGTCGCCCAATAACTTTCCGCCCCAAAGTGCCCTAAAACCTATTAATATCTCGATGCATAATCCGAAGTGTAATCATAAGCCTAAGCCTAAACCAAAAGCATAATCATGAGCGAGAAATTGTCGAGTCGATGAAATTTCAGATTATACGTTGTCCGCCGACGAATAGTCGTGATACTGAATTTGCTATAGCCTTCTTGGCCTATGTAATCGTTTTCCGGAGGGGCTATAATAGAGTCAGTTTAAGCTATAGACTAATTTTTTGCTTAGGCTTATGCTTAGGTTTAGGCTTAGGAATAGGCTCATCGATACGCTTAGGCTTAGGCTTGGGCTTAGGCTTAGGAATATACTTATACTACTGTTACGGCCCTGTTCCATACATGGGCCGCTTTCTTTGTGGGCCTCCTATATCTTAGCCTTTTTCTATCGTTGCTAGTGTATTTGATCAATCAGTGAACTTGGCAAAGTTACGTTTAATTGAAACCAAAGTAAAAATACAAACTATTGGTATGAATCTTAGAGTTGGAAGTTTCTAAGTTTTAGAAATAAAGCAACTGAAATATGACACCAAAACAAATAAACAATGAGTTTCATGCAAATTCATTGTTTTTATACGGTGACAGCGGTATTTTAGTCGCCGGAAAGCAGCGAACATCACTGTAAATTCCCCCGAGTTGATTTTAACTCAGAATGAGTTGGATCAATTCACAATTCTGAGCTCTGAATTAAGTCGTTCAGAACTCAGAATTCTGAATTGATTTAACTCATTCTGAGTAAATTCATCAACTCACCCGGAATGAAATCAGCTCAGATCGAATGTAATGCAAATAAACTCAGAAATGAACAAAAATAACTAATTCCTTCTCTGCGTTGATTAATCAACTCATTGGAATTTACAGTGCACAGCATTTCATTTCCGGAGGATATAACTATGTAAAACGTGTTTTTGACCAACGAGCGTAGCGAGCAATAATCCTTTGACTATAAAGCTTGTAGGCTTTCTCTAATTATTAGTCTTGAAAATTTTTTACAGATACACTGTAAGCCCCAAGGAGTTGATTATAATCAACTCAGCTAGCGAGTTAGTTATTTCTGAGTTAATAACAATAAGCATTAAACTCACTCTACGTTGAGTTGTTTTCACTCTGAGTTCAGTTGATTCCGGATGAGTTGAATAATTGAACACAGAGTGAGCTTTATTGACTGACAATTCTGAGTTCTGAAAGTCCTAGCTTAGACTAAGTGATTCGGCTCATTCTGTCGAGTTAAAATCAACTCACTAGAATTTACAGTGATGCCTTCAACTGAACTCAGAGTGAGCTTTATTGACTGACAATTCTGAGTTCTGCAAGTCCTAGCTCAGACTACGTGATTCGGCTCATTCTGAGTTAAAATCAACTCACTAGAATTTACAGTGATGCCTTCAACTGAACTCAGAGTGAGCTTTATTGACTGACAATTCTGAGTTCTGAAGGTCCTAGCTCAGACTACGTGACTCGGCTCATTCTGAGTTAAAATCAACTCACTAGAATTTACAGTGATGCATTCTATTACGCGTACGCGTAGCAGAAAACTCCGTTACTCGTGAGACTGCTCGAGCTGAAGGCTCAAACTGTTCTAGTCGAGCGGGTACTGGTAACATTTCTGTTTCGAAATTATCAATCTTATAGAATCGGTTCAAAATATTAAACTTCTTTGCCATAACCTAACTTCTATCGTTCTGCTACCATATGAATTTCTTAGGTTAAACAAACCTATGCCATATATTTGTGACCGCTTATTTTACTCTAAGCGGAAATCAATTTTCCCCTCTTACAGCGGAACAACTCACACATATCCACCGGTAAATTGTTCGCCTATTGTTCTCATATACCCTCAGAGGTAAAGTGTTGTGAAACTCGCACGCAATGGCCGTCGGATCTTGGGATTTTCAAAAATCAGCGGGGTTTAAATGACAAACAAAGATGTTATCATTAATTTAAGCAAAATCATATTGTGTTTTACTGATAGATTCCTATATATGAACATGACCAAGTTGGGACTTTAAAATAAGTGGTCAACTCAGCCCCCCCATAACTATATTTGGATCAACCGCTGGTATAGCCAGAGTGAGTTGTTGTTGAAATACACAGAACCTATTTGAAATACTAAACACCGCCGACACCATTGTATTTTTTCCGGGGGCGCGCGCATGGTGGTAACATTCTACGGAGGTTAAGGGTTACGAGATTTAGGCCTTCAAAATTAATTTTTTTTCTTCCTTTTACTTAGCTAATAAGTATTTACGAATACAAAGCTATTTCGTTCAGTATATATTTTAAAACAAATGCCTTTGATCTGGCCGTGATGAGTGGATTCGAACGCATGAGAGTCCGCAAAATAATATATTTTGAGGGCACCGAAAAATATTTTGAGCAGCTGTAACAATTGCAATTCAACATTGTTTACTTTTGAAACCGAACCTATTTGGAGGGAGGGGCATTAACCAAATTTGGCAGGGTACGACCCACAACGCACTCTGTCGGAAACGCCGTTTGGTGAATGAAATTCAAATTTAGCCCCTGCGGGTAGGACTGTGAAAGAAAATATAATTTGAATTTAAAATATGATAAAAGTAACAATAATTGTAAAGCTGTTACTGGTAATAGTTTACCAATAATGTGAATAATGCTATGATAACTTTGAATGGTAAACACGAAATGTCAACGTTTTTCAGTTAAAACTATTGTATAATTATTCAATAAGGTACATACTGGTTCCAAACAGCTTCCTAAACATTTCTACGGACCATGGAAAAGTTTCCTAAAAATTTCTACGGACCATGGCAAAGTTCCCTAAACATTTCCACGGACCATGGAAAAGTTTCCTAAACATTTCCACGGACTATGGAAACGTTTCCTAAACATTTCCACGGATCATGGAAAAGTTTCCTAAACATTTTCACGGACCATGGAAAGTTTCCTAAACATTTTCACGGACCATGCAAAAGTTTCCTAAACATTTCCACGGACCATGGAAAGTTTACTAAACATTTTCACGGACCATGGAAAGTTTCCTAAACATTTTCACGGACCATGCAAAAGTTTCCTAAACATTTCCACGGACCATGGAAAGTTTCCTAAACATTTTCACGGACCATGCAAAAGTTTCCTAAACATTTTCACGGACCATGGAACGTTTCCTAAACATGTCCACGGACCATGGAAAAGTTTCCTAAACATGTCCACGGACCATGGAAAGTTTCCTAAACATTTCCACGGACCATGGAAAAGTTTCCTAAACATTTCTACGGGCCATGGAAAAGTTTCCTAAACATATGGAAAACTATCCTAGACATGGCATTGTTTTAATGCCGTTGAAAAACGCCAACGAGGCGAAAACGTATGTAGGACGCAGTGCCCGTATTCGATCCCACCACGCCGTAGTTGATATCCTGACGTAAATATAACTCGGGTGAGTTGAGGCTTAGCAATTGGGTTTTAACTGTCTTTATTGTATCATTTGATGGCAAATTTGCAAATGCAGCTTAAGTATAAATTTAATTGTTTATTTTCCTAAAATTCGAATTAATATTTTTCCTGCTTAAAATTGATAACATTTTGCGTAAACGATATTTTGACCCTATTACGACTTACTGGCTGAGTTCCTGAAGTCTTAAGTATTTATTTATGTTATATTTAAATGATTACTTAAGTCGCCGACTTAAGTGAGTACTTAAATTTTCCATCACAACCGAAGAAAACCAAATATTGACCATTGCCATGACAAGGACCTTATAGTTTTACTTTATATATAACGGACATACATAGGAGTCTACAATTTCAATTGATCCAGGGTTAGTATGCCTGAGCGGTTAAATTTGTAGTATATCAAATTTAGTCAGCGAATTAAGCATTTGAAATATTTTGTCAGCCACAATCCGCGACCAATGAATTTCCGATATTTATTATAAACGGAAGTTTAAAAACCGTTTTTTAGAAAATATTTGGCATGAAATTGTTGAAATTAATTTTAATTTGACAAGATTTTATTAGCTCAATTTTGTTAATTCATATATTACCATTGGTTTGGGCCATAGTTCATGGCTATTTTTCACAGCCGGTTGCACCCTGTTCATACCAGCCTAATGTCGCTTAGACAATCACTTGGTGCGGATTATTTTTTGCAATTTTAATTATTTTTTTGTGAAACAAATAAAATTGTATCTGGTATCCCCTGGAGAAATATTAATTTTAAAAACAATAAAAAATCGCTGTGATGACGTCATGTTTAGTACCGTAGGGAGTACGAACGTATAAATGATGCAGTATCAGGCCGGTAGCCCAGCTCATCTTGGTAGGGGAGCTAAACATATTTCAGAAGGAGCAGGTTTTCGATGGCTACAAGCAAGGTTGAGAATTTTCTAGGAAGGCAAAATTCTTCCGGGGGGGGCAGAGCCAATATGCCCCATCTGGCTACTGGCAGGGTGCAAACGGATAGTAAAAATAACGAAAACAGAAACGGAAACAGAAATCGGATATTGAAATATATAAGTTTCAAAAATGTATTATTTTTCTGCCAACTCAATTAAGACGTGCATATATTCACCGGTTTTTCAAAACTGTTAAAGGAAAAATGGCGAATGCATCGAAATTTTTAAGACTTTGAATGGATTTCGCGATTTTTATTTCATTTCAAACAATTGTAGCATGTCTGTAAAGAAAGATTGCGAGTTATATACGTGATTTATAATTAATTTTGAACGTAAAAATAACACAATTTTCGTTATTTCTATAACGAAAACGGAAACGGCTACCGATTTTTACCGGAAACGAAACCGGAAACGACACCGATTTCTACCAAAAAAGCAAACGGACAACAATTTGTAACAGAAACGGATATCAGGTTACACTCTGGCTACTGGCCAGTACATTATCTTGTATAAAGGCAAATTTTATACCAGCAGTAGCACTGGTTTAGGTTCACAACTTGTAGACATCCAAGCTACTGGGATAGGCCACAGGCATTGCTTGTATTTTAGGAAAAAATACGTTCTATAAACATACGAACAGAGATTCTTGCGATACCAATTGAAAAAGCCCCTATAAATTACCCTTAATCTACCGCTGCCTCTGTTTTAACTGCATACAGTTGTGAACCCTAAAGACTAAAAAAATTTATCAAGAGGGGAGTGAACTTAAAACCCCCTCGGATTTTACAATTTATTTTACATTTTTCAAAATTCAAATGAGGAACAGCCTGCTCGATGAGTCATACGATAAGGAATTCAAAGACAATCAGATTTAAACTTGTGTTGCTTGATCGCAATTTCACGAATCTCAAGGGAATTTTTTAAGCTTTATGTTTCGTTTCCTGGGGCCAGAGTGTTTTGAGTAAATGATGCTATAATATTTATTACCGACCTCGTAAATATAACGCCAAGCTTTATGCTTTAAAACTCTATTCACATGTGCAAGTTTTTGCTGCGAGAAATTGTAGCTGCAAATTGCACACAGAACTTGGGTTGTTTCATCAGCCAATGAGCAAGCTGCTGCAATAAATTAAGTGAATTTGTTTGGCTATTCACACATGTGAACTAAATTCCTAGCTACATAATTTTTAATGAATTATTCGCAGCTGCAAGTTTTTCGAACGGGATTTCGGACAACACTTGCAAGTGCAAATGGCAGCTGCAAGTTCTCGCACCAAAAACTTGTCGCTGAAAGATCTTTTTCTTTCGAACTTCGGTCTCAGGCCCGTAGCCAGCCACCTTGTTAGGGAGCCAAAAATGTTTCAGGAAGGGCATTCGAAGCTTTTCAATGACTTGCAAGCAAAGTTGAATTTCTTCTAGGGGGCCAAAACTTTTCAAGCAAAGCCTGAGCCCCCCCTGCCTCCCTTGGCTACGGACCCGTTTTGTCTCCTTTAACGACGATCTCATAACAAGGCTGAGCTGTTGACATTGCAGGGAAGTACATCCAAGGCAGGACAAGGATATCTTCCGGGAAATTTTTGAAGAAACGAAAACCAATCACTTTTACAGCCTTCAAAACTTGCTGAATCCTATAGTAAAAAACGTCTAACTTCGCTACCCTTGCTACAATTATTTATCTGAGATCGTACCGTTCCGAAATGAAACCATAGCTACGCTAATGGTTCTATACCTTGTCCAAGCCTGTAGCCAGCTCACCTTGCTAGGAGGGCTAAAAGCAAGGTAGAAAATTTTTTCAGGAGGGGCGGCAACAATCTTCCAGGGTGGCGTAGAGCTAGCCCTGGACCACTCTCTGGCTATTGGACTGACCGTGCCTAAAACAGCGTAACCTAAATAATAGTTGCCGGTTGCATATTTGTCACGAACACCATGATCTAATCAGGCTTCTAGTTTCGGCTCCGGTCTCTACGGTATTAAATTCCAGACAAAAGCCAACTTAACTGTGCTGCTATGGAGCGTAATTAGTTTGTCGACTTTTACGCTACAACTACACATACATTCAGACCCCGAGTGAAAACAAACACAAACATATATCTGTAGATAGTGTTTTCAGTTATTCGCCCCCCCAGCCAGCGTTTGGCCAAAAATGGTTGGATTTTGAAAATTTTTACACATTTCGGCTTCTCACGACCTCGCCTGGTCATTCCATGCCCAAATTTGAATGTTTGAAAAAGTCGATTTTTTTAAGGTTCTAATGTCACCTCGGTGCCCAAAAATGTTTTTGTCAAAAAAATTGTACCATTAGACTCAGCGTGCAGAATTGAGTCGAATGGTGTTAACCTGTTCACAATCAAACGTCTGGCTGACCAGTTATTGTCAAATAACTGATTTGGCGCCATCCGAAAACGTTGGAAACGTGTTAAATCCGATATTTGACCATAACTCGTTAACCAAACGTCTGGTTGTGCGCAATTTAACCCAATTCGACTCCGCAGTACATCCTTTGTCGAATGGTACACATCTTGCCTAACAAAAATTTTTCTGTACCAAGGGGAAAGGATCGTAAAAAATTGAATTTTTCAAAAGTTCAAATTTGGGCATGAAATGATCAGGGCAGGTCGTGAGAAGCTTATACATACAAAAATTTTTTTTTAAATCCAACCATTTTTTGACAAACGCCAGCTCGGGGGGGGGGGCGAAGAACCGAAAAGACCCCCAGATTCCTTGTTATATCCGCAGCATAAACGTCGTGGCCAATGTTATGTTTAGGGGCGTAACAGTAGATTAAGCGTATTCTTAAGCCTAAGCCTAAGCGTTGTAAAAATGTGTTCATAAGCCTAAGCCCCTAAGACTAAGCCTAAGCAAAAAATTGTAATCTAGAATCTAAACCCACTCTTTTATAGACCCACCAGAAACCTTTACGCCCCTTAAAGTAACACGGGGCAATGTCGTGCTACAACCTTCCCAAACCTACTAAAAACGGTTTTTAAAACGCTTTAGTTCATGCAACTGGTTTTACCGGGTATTTTTGTGTGTAATTACTTGAAAAATTGAGGTTATGTATTATACACTTATCTGTACATTTTGTATAACTCTAGTAGCGCAGGCCCGTCAACAAGCTACACTCTAAATTACAGTGAGTTGATTTTAACTCAGAATGAGTTGAATTATTCAGTCTGAGTTTGGACTATCACAACTTTGAATTCTGAATTAATTCAACTCATTCTGATTTAATCTAATAAACTCACGGGAATCACCTCAACTCAGAATTAGAATCAACTCAACTCAGGTTGAGATAACGTTTACTGTTATTAACTAACAAACTAACTTTCCGTCTGAGTTGGTTAATTAACTGATTGGAATTTTCTGTGTAGCGGATCGCAAACTAACTCTTTACATAATTATGTTATATATAAATATATCAATTCACATTTCTAAGTTCTGAAAGACCTAATTCATAGATCATGTTTCTGAGTAAATTCAACTCATTCTGAGTTAAAATCAACTCACTGAAATTTACAGTGTGCTAAACCTTGAAAAAAATTTGTCTTGCGATTCCTACTGGAATGTGACGACCTGAATGACAACCGTAAGAAGCCACCAAGATTTACAGGTGTAACTCATGTATTTAATAACACACTGCTATTACTGTAGCGACCCGAATAAGAGGGGGGACTGATATTTGTTTGGACTCGCCAGAGGCGACCCCCCGTTGTTCGGTTACGTACTGTTCTTTATTTTTAGCCCGCCCTCGGCCGCCCTTCGTTACTGACATATATCCGCTGTTGCTACTATCCGTTAAACCAAATGTTTTTGGTCTTGAGAATCAAAAGCTTGGTGATAATGCAAGGCTATACTTTAGGAATGTACCTTCAAACCTTAAGTATGCTTTAGAGTTTCGAACTCAATTTTATTTGGGCCTGGAGTCATTTATGCGCTACACTTAGGGATAATTGACATTTATGGACTCTAATTTGGGTTTAGGGACTCTATCCGCTTACGGACTCTTATTAGGGATACAGACTCCTATTGATTGGGACTCAAAATGTGGACCCCCTCTTAATACCCCCATATTTGGGACACTACAGTACGCGAGTTTATAACCTGGCGTAATGAAGTGTATTGGTTTATTCTAAAAATGCCTGATATTCAAGCAAAAGAATTTAAACCAACCTTTGCTTTTATTACTGTAATAAAATTTATTTATTTTTAATCGAACACAACATTGCCTACCATTGGTTCAAGCTGCCCGATCTGCAACCCCAAGCTATTTTAACTAAGCTAAAACTGTGTGCTATAAAAATTTTACAATTAGGGATTAAAGGATGTTTTCCTTACGAGGAAAATTAATAAAACACATTGAAGATTAAGTACCATTATATAACGAATTATGGGCTGTGGGTGTTAATCTGAAAAAAGACATATTTAAAACAGGTCTCGGGTACGTACACTCTGCCTCCCTCTGTCAACATTTCACTCGGCCCACATTTGACTCGGCCATTATTTCATTGAGCCAATAGTCCAGGTCCGTAACCAGCCTACCTTTCTAGGTGGCTCAAAAATGTTCAAAAGTAGCGCACAAGGGTTTTCGTTGACGTACAGGCAACGCTGAATATTTGGTACTGTAGTGACCCGAATAAGAGGGGGACTAATATGTATTTGGCTTCTCCAGAGGGTACCCCCCTTGTTACGCGGTTACGGACTGTTATTTACTTTCAACCCGCCCCCGCCATCCTTCGTTACCGATATATATCCGGTATTACAAAACGTTGTTTGACTTGCATCAAAAGCTTGAGCAATTGATTATAGCGAAAAGTTTGCATGGCTGCGTAGCTCAGTGGCGTGGGTTCGAGCCCCACCGCAACTGCAGCAAAATTGTCATCAAGGGCTCAAATATGGTCCTGCTTAACTTAGAATTCCACTTCAGAAGTTCTATATTCATCACAAAAGTTTAGGAAACTGTGAAACTAGTAAACTAAAACTGCTACCGAAGCCTAAATTAGATTTATGACTATCAGCTTATTTGGCTTGTGTCTAGAAAACGGAAATATTTCGGTGTTGCAAATTGAATATAAAACAAATGAGACACAAATACACTGGGCGCAGCTTAAAGCAGCTGAATGTTTTCATTTCATTACATTTAAGGCTGATGGTCCATGTTCAAAGTTAAAGCTGTGAGTGGATTTTCGGCCCATGTTACTTTAAGGGGCGTCCAGGTTTCTGATAGGTCTATAAAACAGTAGGTTTATAGATTCTAGATTACATTTTTTGCTTAGGCTTAGGTTTAGGCTTAGGAACACATTTTTGCAACGCTTAGGTTTAGGCTTAGGCTTAGGGATACGCTTAATCTTCTGTTACGCGCCTAAAAGTAACATTGGCCGGATTTTCTATAGGATGGGCTGACAACTTTTTAAACGTTTTGCAATTTTTCGTAATACAAAAAGTGTATTATTTGCATTAGATTGTGACACTAGACTCGAATGACACGTTAGCACCATATGTAGCTACACGCCGATTACGTTTTATGCTACCCCCACCATGATTGGGCAAGGGGTGTGACCCAGATTTAACTCGAGTTATTACGATTAAAGCGTGCCTCCGATTGGTTATTGATGCGTTTTTATGTCTGAATCGTCCAATCAGAATGTACCTAATACCGCTTCCACGATCAGGGAGTGGGTACGACTCAGCCTCCACAATCAGGGAGTGGGAACGACTCAGCTTCCACGATCAGTGAGTGGGTACGACTCAGCCTCCATAATCAGGGAGTGGCTACGACTCAGCCTCCACGATCATGGAGTGGGTTCGACTCAGCCTCCACAATCAGGGAGTGGGTACGACTCAGCCTCCACAATCAGGGAGTGGGAACGACTGAGCTTCCACGATCAGTGAGTGGGTACGACTCAGCCTCCACAATCAGGGAGTGGGTACGACTCAGCCTCCACAATCAGGGAGTGGGTACGACTCAGCCTCCACGATCGGGGAGCGGGTCCCACTTCGCCTGCACGGTTAGGGAGGGGTAAGACACCGCCTCCACGATCCGGGAGGGGTACGACTTTTTGGACCACATAAATGGCACACTTTTTAAGAGTATGAATGGACACGTGTCATACTCTCTATCGTCGACTCTTGGTAATATCAAGATCAAGCCACCTACGCCCATATTCTATTTGAACCTTTGATTATGGTTAGTATTCACTGGCTTGGTGGGGGGGCAGTATTAACTATATGCTGTCAAACTTCCAGCGTACTGGGGGTGGTGCCCAATAAGCATAAAAATGGTGCCAAATATCACTTACAGTAAGATATAAATACTAAAATTACGTTTGGTTTCTCGCTCGCTTCGCTTGTTAAGTTTTCTAACCAGTATATCCACAGTAACAACCCTTACCTATCGGAAATGTCTATATCTGCCACTGTGAGCGTGTGAGTTTCTGTTGTGTTCAGTCGATGATCAGAAATTGCCGCAGGGAAATACCCTGGAGAGGGGTGCCAGAATGTAGTTGACCCCCCCCCGGCACGACGTCTACACCCGAAACTTAACAGAAGAAAATTCACAAAACCCACATTAGGGTGGTGCAAGCTAAACACGGCGGCCAACACGTGGGTGGCTTTCGCTTTAAGGGTTGCGCTATACTTGACGTCCGACGCCGGCCGTCATCGTGCGTTACCCGTACGGCGCCGTCCGTCATCATGCGTAACGCGTATGGTGCCGTCCGTCACCGTCGAGTACGGCGCAGACCGTCACCGTGCGGCAAATGTACAGCGCTGTCCGTCGCCGTGCGTCACCATACGTTATCGTACGTGAGTTATTTGCATACAATACCGCACGGTGACTGACAGCGCTGCACGGGTGACGGACGGCGCCGCACGGGTGTGACGGACGGCGCCCCAGATGGACAGCGCTGCACCGGGGACGGACGTCGTCGTACCCGTGACGGACGGCGCCGGACTGTACCGTGGCAAATTTTCACAATGTATACCATACAGTTAGCCTTGCGCCGCTTCTTAGGGGTCATAATTTTTTCGCTCACCATTTTTGCTCGCAACTATAATTTGTTGGAGCGTTAGAATAATACCCTCTCACGAAATGAAATCCAAACAAACGGCCTCTGGCACAAAAAAATATAAATAAATAATGAATAACAGTGTTTAGTAATGTTTTTAATATTCTTTTGGTTTAATACATATAACCTAATTATATAAGGGTATTGCTGCAAAACACCTGTGCCGGCAAAAATGTCTAAAACAAACCAGATAGTTGGCAAACGAATAAACGCGTACACTGCGGGCCCGTAACCAGGGGGTGGGCAGGGGAGGCGCCGCCTGCCGCTGGTCAAATTTGGGCCCCCTACAAAATTTTCAGCCTTGCTTATAATTCTATTGAATCACCCTTGTATGCCCCTCGTAAAAAAGGTTTTATCCCGCTAGCATGGTATGCTAGGCGTGGCATACACTGTCAGCTTCAGAACACACTGAAACGGTTCCATTCTTGTAACAAATTCGACTCACAGAATGTCATTTTATAACCGGTCATTTCGCTGTTTGTGGCCAAACATTTTCAGTCGGGAAAACACGGAAAAAAGCTTTTTAATAGTCGGTCACTCTGTTAACACCTGCCCAGGGCCGATCTTAGCAAGTACAGGCCCCACCCACCCAAACTGATATTAATTGTGGGGTACACTTTGAAGATAAACAGTTTAGCCAATGTAAATAACAAGGGCGGAACCGCATTATAAGCATATTCCTAAGCCTAAGCCTAAGTGTAGGAATGAGCATATTCCTAAGCTTAAGCCTAATTCAAGCAAAACAGCTTACGCTTACTCTATTCTATTCTAGTCCCACAAAAAAACTCTTCGCTCCTGATGTTTACATGGGCCAATCATTTTCCGCCTTATTTAGGGGGGTCGCTACCCCTAAATTAAACTATAATGGGAGCATGTTTGACGCCGCATACACAAAGTGCCATGGCTTGCATCGGTTGTACCTCCACAAAATAAAAAGGGGGGAGTTGGGCAAAAACGCAACGCGTGCCGGGTACATTCATTTCTACGCAGAATATGCCCAGTTGCACAGCCATGTTAAATAGCGATTATCCACTCTTGGTAGCACGAATTGATAAACAGTCGACACGAAGCTAGCAAAAAGCGGAACGTATTTTTGTATTAACGCACGTGGAAAGCTTTAAATTTTGGAAGCGTCCTAAACTGAGGCCCCTACTTCATGGGTACGAGGGTGCTAATACCGCTGCTGTTCATGAGAGGCGTCCAGCGCGATATATAACATTGAGAAAACCTCACGAGCGAAGCGAGCCAAACCCAATAAGTCATTTAAACAGCCAATCATAAGACAGATTTTTGGATTTCTGGCAGTCGGATGATATATCCGATCCCTGGCTAGAGGACCATTGTCTGAGTGGGTCCACATTTTGAATCCGCCTATACCGAGACTGATGCATTTACTAAACCTACGTTTGGGCTATAATGCCAGTCATATTTGGCCAATGCATAAAATAAGGCCGGAACGTTTTCTGTCCGGACCGTAATAGACTAAGCTTAAGGTTTAGACTAATTTTTTGCCTAGGCTTACGCTTACGCTTAGGCTTAGATTTAGCCTTAGGACTATGTATATACTCCTGGTCCGGCCCTGTTCTATACATTGGTTGTCATATTCTGTATATTGTACAAAAAATACTTAGTCGACATTTTAGCTTTACATTCAAAGTTTAGAAACGGAAATCAACATATCAACAATAGACAAACTTTTTTCGTAGAGTTTAACTCGAAAAAACACAACAACAACAACAACAACAACAACATAAAGTACTAAAACTTGGGTAAACCTAAAACCTGGCAAAACGCTAAAATGGCTCTGTTTGCTTTGCCTGATAGCAGTTTTTTAGTTTGAGTCAAAATTAGGTGATTCACGATATCGAATGGTGGTTTAGAATCCTGGTATCATTTTTTAGGACGTTGATTGGACTTTCCAGGTTTAAATTTTATTGGCCATTACCACAGGCAGATCCAAGAATTTCTGACGGGACGAGGGGGCGGGCGGGCTGGCAATATGCAACGCAGAAATTGTAAGGTTGGGACGTTATCATTTTTATATGAACAAAACATTTTATTAGGGGAAATTAAAAAGTTTTATCACAAAACATTTCGAAGTGTAAAAATTGTATGTTTTTACAAAAAATTTCTCAGAGGGATAATTGTAAGGTATAAGGAATGTCCTTACCATTTTATCACAAAAAATTTGTTAATGGGGGGCGTGGCGTACGTCTCCTCGTGTCCATCTCAAGATCCGCTAGTGGCCATCATTGTGCCTCCTGAAAACTGACAAACCTTCACTTTCATGCCCTTCTCGATCCCTAAATAGTCTTAACGAAACATCGTGTTTTCTATCTCTCCGGGACCGCAGAGAACGTGGGTTATACGGTGGCTTACCCCCGCAGCAAAATAACCGGTTGACCGTCCTAAAATAGTTACCCCCATAGCAGGTTGAGTTCGTCACAAAGCTGCATCTTTTCGACCACACCAATCGGCACTCCATATATTTGCAACTGTTCACCATCTATAGACTACAGCTTATTTCAGTGGTCACACTAATACAAGTGCCCGCTGGTCTACCCTCGCGTTTCTAAGACGGACTATTACCCGAGAGTGGACACGATAATTAAGCTCCATAAACTGCGCTTAAGTTAGCCTGCGCATTCTGATTGACCTTGGTCGTCTAAGTACTTTCGACCCCAAACTAACATTCTATTGGTGAGTAAATTCAATTTTCGTTGCGTGACCACATACCTAGAAATTGGCCTGTAAGGCGTTAACTCAAAATAGCGGTAGGCGTGGGGGTGTCCATGTTTTTGTGGTTCGAAACTTATCATAGGAGCCAAATAGATAAACACGAACGAACAAAATGGTAACTTAGCTACAAATAATTACCATTTGACTACTCGCTCGTTTTCGCTCAAAGGATTTTTCGTGCTATTTGTAGCAACCCTGTGTATGTGACCCTTATTTTTGAATCAACCAATGTTCGCTTGCTGTAATTCTTCAGCGTGTTAGGGGGGCTTAGTATTTTTGTAAGCAGAGCGAATTGAATTTTGCCAATCAACATTTATTTTCTACAGTGCATATTTCAAATAAGGCATTAATGACCGAAATATATTTTAGAAAAATTAAAAATCAATAAAAATATATTATTAGTTTTCAACTTGGCATTGAAAAATTGTAGACGAATCTTACGATGAGCTATACTGCAAGCCGGGCTGAATTTGTACTGAGAGGAGGGTGTGCTCGGCCGACCGCATGGCGCCTACTCTCAGGACCCCTTCCAAGTGTGCTCTACTGTCCGTTAACTTATAGAAATTGACACGATTGGTCAAATGTCCACTAACCTACATATATTTGTCTAACCATTTAGTACCTAGAATGCGGTCTAAATAGGTGTTTAGTATTTCTTGTGCTCGTCTAAAAGCGAGGTATGTTGAGAAATCGAACAATTGTTTTATATCAAATTTTTGACCCTAACCCACACTGAGGCTTTGGTTTAGGCTTAGGTTTAAATTTGACAATAGCATATCACAGAGTAGGTATACTTATCCACCAATGAACACTCTGGCGACTGGCGAGGGAGGTGCGATAATACCGCATTAATAGACCCTGACACAACGTTTTAATTTTAAAAATATCAGTGGTGTGGCCGATGTTACATTAACGGGCGTCCAGGTTTCTGGTGGGTCTATAAAAGAGTATGTTTAGATTCTCAAGCCCTCTATTGCTGCACATCGTCCCTGAATCCGACTCACACAGACAAACTTTAGGACCAATAAGACCCCACAAACTGCACTCCGTGCATACCAATGCAAAAATAGATTGAATTTATACTCTGATAAAGTTCAGAATCGAAAGTGTAAAACTGTACCACGCGCATTGTTAATCTTGTGGTCAATGTAAACAACAGGGGCGGAACAATATTATAAGCATATTCCTAAGCCTAAGCCTAAGCCTAAGCGTAAGCCTAAGCGTAAGAATGAGTTTATTCCTAAGCCTTAGCCTAAACCTAAAGCTTAAACCAAGCAAAAAATAGTCTAAAGCGTAAGCTTACTCTATTGCAGTCCCACAGAAAAACGTTCCGCCTCTGATCTTTACATAAGCCATCTTGCCTAAAAGTCAATAGCTTTTTAAAAGCAAACACCGCCTAGCGGCAGATGGTCCTTTTGATTATAAAGGCTACTTTAAGTAGCGGTTTGTATGTTCTGTTTGGATGTCTAGGTTAATACGGAATCATATCTGAAGCGTTATTACCATATTTATATATTATATATATTATATATATTATATATATAAGAATATGGGCCCTTGTGTATAACCCGATTCGAGTACTACGCGTAGATTTAAATTTAAACCATACATTCTATTTGTAATGCCAATTTGTATATACATGCAATATATAGTAGAGATGTCCCGCGGCCAGGATTTTACTCGGCACCGGAGCCAGCAAAATACACTTAACTTCAAACTTTATCTAACTTTTGCGGGTATCTGAGAATAGGATACCGCTTTTATCATATCGCGTTACGTGACATTTTGTTGATACTCCCATATCTTAAAGTTAGCGTTAAATCATTTGTTGTTTACCATATCGCATCACGCGACATTTTGCCGATGGTAAGTAATGCAATAAAATTGCAATGCTGGGTCCGGATTCTTACAAAATTGTGCCATGTGATATGATTTTTTGGTACCGTCCATAGTACTGTAGCGACCCGAATAAGAGGGGGACTGATATTTATTTGGCCTCTCCAGAAGGTACTTCTCCTGTTATTCGGTTATGGTAGTTATCTATTTTTAACCCGCCATACGCTACCCTTCGGTTACTGATATATATTCGGTATTACAACTATCCATTGAATGAAACATTTATTTGTATTGTATCAATAGCTTGATTAATGCAATGTTATATTTGTGAATGTACTTTCAAAAATTATGTACGCTTTAAATTTTCGAACTCAACGATATTTTTTATCCTGGAGTCATTTATGTGCTACAAGTAGGAATAATTGACATTTATGCGCTCTAATTAGGGTACAGGGATTCTATCCGCTTACTGACTCTTATTAGGGATACGACTCGTATTGATTTGGACTCAAAATGGGGACACCCTTCTTATTCGAATCACTACAGTACCGTATGGTCCCTGCCCCGGGACATCTCTAATATATTATATATATTAAGATAGATAGATATAGATATATATCCTACAATAAGAATAGATCACGACAAGCCAAACTATGGTAAAATTTTCAAATTTGGGCCATTTTGTAAAGAACCATCACATGCACGACAGACAGTAACTCTATCTAGATCATACTTAGTCCAAAGTTACGCAAATTCTCATGGTCTTAAAATAGTATCATAGAAATATGATAATTTATACTATAATTCTAATAGTTTCACACCGTTACAGGGTCGATAATTACTTAGCTACCAAAAAAAGTTATAGCAGTAATGCTGGTATAAGTTCATCGAAGCATAATAAATGTCTAAACTATGTATTTAAGCTTTTGCTTTAGTAACCGATCAACTGGTAGTAGGTTCTCGCTTGGGGCCTATTAAGGACACTAGAGGCCACCATGCCAAGCCAGTAATCGGCTCACCTTGCTGGGGGAACTGAAAAATTTGTAGGTGCGGCATACTAGGGTTAGTGATCATTTACAAGCAAGAAAGAATAAAGCGTGTCTGGGGGTGGAAAATTTTTCCAGTGACGTTAAGTCAGCCTGGCCCCTCTCTGGCTACGGTCGTATACCCAATTGTATGCTATGCCACACCTGTATTTTAGCAGGCGTATGACCCCAAAGACGGTACTGCAGGACTGGGGTTTTTTCACCAAATTTAGGGCCGTTGAATTTTCAGGTGCCAATGACATCATTGGCAGTGATAAAATATTTGGCAAAAACCGTTTTTATATAAAATCAAACCAAGGATGTCCAAAAATAAAGTCCCATTCACACGTGCAAGTTTTTGCAGCGAGAACTTGCAAATGCAGCATGCAGCGGATAACATTTGCAATGGGTTTTCGGACCAAACTTGCAAGCTGCGTTGCATGTGCAAGTTGCAGCGGCAAGTTCCGTTGGTTAAAGTTGTGCACATCCAAATTGCAGCTGTAAGTTCTCGCTTTAAAAACTTGCACGTGTAAATGGTTCTGAAAACGCAATAACAACGTAAATAAAAATCTATAAGGTCACCTCGTGAGCTAAAATATTAAAAATAACAACAACTTAGATAAACTATCCATAACTTTCATCCCATACATTCACTTCAAATAATTCTATAGAACTTCGACTCAAAATTAATTGCGGAATTTTTCCACGTGGAATTGTTAGGTGCAGAATAAGGATGGCGCTATTCTTTTGATGATTGCGTCATCCTAAGGATGGCGCTATTCTTTTGATGATTGCGTCATCATAAGGATGGTGCTATTCTTTTTAATGATGATGGACGATAACGAACAACATCCTCACAACAACTGTAACGCCATCCTCAAACTGGCGCTATACTTGTCAAGCGGCGTTGTCCGTCGTTTTGGAGCCCCCACCATAGAATTTGGGAGGAACTCCCACCCCTGTCTGCTCCGACACTGACTGGAATGCGCCATATACATATTTTGGGCAACTTTCCAACAATTAACTTCGTTTACAATATTTTCATACAACGCGAACAGTATTGTTCTGTGATAAGAAAATTTGTATGCAGATTGTTTCATATTCGTTAACTTTTGCGATTGCGCGAAACTGGCTGATTAGTTAACCCTTTCTCACATGAATACTTTCAATTTCATATGAGATGTAATTTCAAGGTAAGATTCGATCCCCAGTCTCACTTGTGGGAGGCGTTTACGATGACCACTGAGCTATAGGAGCTAGACGCTCGAGCCCGAGTAGGCTCTCACGTCTTGTGCAGACTTTGTATTGCGCATATGTTATAAATGTTAAACACTGCTCACAGTGTGTGTATAGCTCTTACATTATTGTATTTAGTTGCTCATAAGGGTTAAAATTATAAAAAAACATTTCAAAATTGTAACCCTACAATTTTTACAAAGCCGGCCAACCTCTGTCCGGTATCTCTTCTAAATTCTGGCAACACGGTGAGGGGATGAGGGGAGAGCGTCTCCCTCTGTCAAAAACCAAAACGATAAACCTTACCACACCAAATTTATGTTTCTTAGACGCTTTGTGAGAAATAGTTCCAAAAACTATAGATGCGTCTAAAGACTTTCGATACTAAAACACACAGTTTAAAAGACTATTTTATCGCTGTTTATCCACATGGCCACAGCTTAGATGCTGTTTACTTCGTCTACGAGCCGTTTAGGCCCATAGCACCACTGCCCAAATCCGGGACATTAGCAGAGGGAGCCAACGACGCGGTAGCCACGTCAATTATATTGAAAAAATTTATTTAGTAACCAAAATATGTTAGCTAAGGACAAATTCAATAAAGCACGTTTTGATAACTTGATAATTGTCGTAAAAAATGCCCCCCCCCCGCTGGCATTGAGTTTACAGCAAAACTAAAATATGCGGCGTGTAATCTCGCCCATCATATGCTAATCCTGTTCGACCCACCGTATAAAAGTAGAAGACGACTCTGAAAGTTCCTGCTACCCAGTCGGCATATATATATGGTTGTCGAACTGTGTACTTGACGACGAAAAAATGTAGATTTCAATTTGAAATCGGCTAAATTGTCTACTTCACTGTTTCGTAGAATACAATCTGTTGACAAGGGAGGTCTGTAGCCAGATTAACTTTCTAGGGGGGCGGCAAAAATTTTTTAAGAATGGGCATGCAAAGGTTTTCAATGACTTACAAGCAAGGTTAAAAATTTTCTAGGGGTCAAAATATTTCTGTGGTGAGCTGAGCCCCGTCTCCTTTGGTCCCGTTTGGATGCGGGCCTGGGCAGGGGTGCATCTAGTGAGGGGCAGGGGTTAGACCCCTCCAGAGTTTTAAAACCAAAACATTTGTATTAAGATTGAATGGTTAACCAGGGCAGTTTGAGACATGTTTTGCATCTACCGACTATTGGGCAACATTTGGTCTGCTTATAGACCCCATATCGTATTCAAAAATTCGTATTTGTCTGCTATTAATATGCAGGCATTTATTTGATATATTAAAACATATTTGTGCCGCTGCCGTCCGACTTTTCATTTATTTTTATTAGCGCCCAAAGATTTATTCGTTGTAATCTTGGAATATCATATGATATTCGCATAAATGCCCCATAGTATCACGTGACATACCGACTCTTGTACACATTGAAATGACTCTCGAGTTTTGTCTGCTGACGCTATATGAGAGCCCAAATTTTAACGCTGACGTTGAATCAGCATGGAAAAAACCGTGTCCCGCCTGCCGTGGTTATAACGTGAATCCCGCATTAGTCCTATTCGTGGGTGGTTCCGCTGGTGCACCGGTGGCTTTCGAACGTTATTTTATGTAGTGTCCTGGCGTAGGGCAACCATCAGAGTCCGGCAATTGACAACCGCGACAACTTGCATGCGCAACCACGAGTGTCTTAGACTAAAATTAGCTTGATCTATGACCAAATTTACGTATGATAAATGAATACAGCTTTATTCGTATTGATTCCGATCAAGATTCTCACGTTATTAACCTATCGATACGTTAGAATAATTCTGTAAACTTATTACAAAATTGGGCCAATGTATACATCAGGGCGTAACAGTAGTATAAGCATATTCCTAAGCTTAATCCTGAACCTAAGCATAAGGATGAGCGTATACATAAGCCTTAGCCTAAGCGTAGGATTAGCTTATACCTAAACCTAAGTATAACGATAAGTGTAATGATAAGCCTATACCTAATCTTAAGCCTAAAGCCTAGCCTGAGCATAACATCTGAGCAAAAAAATTAGCCTTAATCTTAAGCTTGGCCTGTAGCTGTCTTCTGTAAGAAACGATCCGCCTCTAATCTA